>BLSF01000002.1:1263814-1285652 GCA_012862575.1 Parietichytrium sp. I65-24A
GGGGGGGTCACTACAATTTTCAATCATTTACACATACACTGGCAGGCAATTATAAATTTGTCAAGCATCAATCAAATTTGAACTCTTACAAGATGGCGGCGCACAAAACAGACGGAGCAGAGCGTTCGTATGCCGATTGATGAAGTCCGTTACCGTTGAGCGCAAACCCAAGTGATTTCCTCACTTGGCCAAAAGTCCAGCCTCAATGGTAGCCTTGGTTGCTTCCTGAAGCTCCTCGATGGTGTCATAGTCCATGGGGTCGATCGGCTCGTGCACCTGTACCATCACTGGGGCGTCTTCGCCCCTTTCCATCCAGGTCTCGCCTCTGTTGGCCGGCATGAGCTTACCGGTGCCGCTGATGGATATGGGTACAATCTTTGCGTTCGCACGTTTGGCAATCACGAACGCCCCCCGCTTGAAGGGCTGTACGAACCCATCCCTGGACCGCGTCCCTTCCGCGAAAATGAGAATGGACACGCCCGACTTGATCTTCTCCACACACGTGTCGATGACCGCTGTCCTCCGCTCCGGCCCGGCGCCGCGTTTCACTGCCACGTGGCCGATGATGCCCATGCACCAGCCCACCACTGGAATCCAAAAAATCTCCGTCTTGGAAACGAACCTGATCGGGCACGGCAGCCACAGCAGCGAGTAGATATCCGTCCAGCTCTGATGATTCGACACCAGCACCACCGCCTCGCCGCTCTCCAGCAGCGGCGCCAGCTTCTCCAGCCCCACCATCTCCGGCTCGAAGAACGGCATGCACGTCAGCTGCGCCCATCGCCGTTGCACCCAGTCCATCGCCCGTCGCTGCTCCGAGTCAAACATTGCCACCACCGGCGCCGCTGCCAGCACCACCACGCTCAGAGGGAGGCACAGGTATCCCGTCCACGCGAAGAACATGTGCGCGCGGACCACTTGATCCGGGTGGCCCACAGCCCAGTGGTACCCTCCTGCTACTGTCAGGGACATTGGGATGCACGCTAGCACACCGTACGACACCTTCACGCCGCGGGACGCTGCGCGGACGCCTCTCACAAGACGCCCCGCACCTGGCGCCTCCTGTCCCACGCTACTGTGTCCCACACCACTGCGTACCTCATTGCTGCGTCCCAAAAAGCGTCCCACACGGGCCCAGCGTGCAAGATGTCCGCGCCACATTCCCCTTTTTTTTGTTGGGGACCACTCAGCACGGAAGATGGGGAAAAGGAAGAAGGAAGAAGGAAGGAGGCTGCTGCGAGGCGCCCACACACGGGCACGCTTTTCACCTTCCTCTTCCCGCGCGCCGTTAGTGCGTCACCGGCCGTTTAGAGGCGTTACAACGGGCGGTTACACACCCGCTTTCCTCTCACGATATGAACATCTGAACGATATGGTTGGCTGTGGGAAACGTGGTCCTAGTCGTACATAGATAGTACCCATAGCACTCTATGGCACTGTTACTCGGGTGCTGAGTACTACTAACAAATTGTGGAGGAGTCACAGCTAGTGTACCGTACGGTAGGTACGTACGTTACATGTCCTCGCTCGTGTGATTGGAGGAAAGAGCTGGGTACTCTTTGGCGGCTGGGAGGAAGGAAGAATGAATAAGTGAATGAATGAATCATTGAATGATTGAATGATTGTACAGTGAATTAATGATCGAATTATTGAATGAATGATTTCATTGAATGATTGAATAAATGATTGATTGATTGTATGAATGAATGAATGATTGCATGAAAATAGCAAAGTGTTGTTGGATGTCGCTTTTCCTTTTGTCGGAGAGGACGCTGGGAGCTGTGGAGCTGTGGAGGGCGCAACGCGTGGTCGCGGGACGACCGAGATGAGAAGGAGCCAAAAAGTGGCTAGGTTCTCTTGATACGACCGGGGAAATTTGGTCTTGGTTCTCGCAGGCAGCCCGGGAAGAAGCGCACTTGCGAAACGGCCTCAAACGCGGTAAAAGGCGGTCAAGGCGCTGTTGAAATTGTGGTCCATACGGATGAGGGATTGACCTCGTGCCGCGTACTCACACAGCGACGTGGCTGCGCACGGTGTGGAATGAGGACGCCATCGCTTGGTTTTTATGTTTTGCCTTCTTGACACATTTGGGTATCACCGAAACAGTGATTTCAACGCCATCTTGCCGGAGTCCTATGATGAGTCAAGTCAGTTACTGTGCCAACGCTGCTCGAAACTCGAGTTTCACTCGAGTATACACATGAGATGACTTTAGCCATCATGGATTGAAAGTCGGATGCTGCTGCTGCTGGGAGTGCGACTTGTATTCTGAGCGTATCTCCCCTGGGCGTTTATTTGGGCTAACTAATTTGTATATCGCCCCAGGCCCGGAGCAAAGAGTTCTTGGCGCTGACGCGAGGCGAGCAGCTCCTCGCAAAAGGACTCTGTAAACCGCAGCTTGGGGCGAACTGCATTGACATTGTGAAGAGGAACCTCGTATCGCAAGAACATCATTCATTGAGGCCAACCAAGAAATAACCACTTCGACTGACTGACACTTTTTTCCTCGGGGTGCTGTGCTCACTTTCAGCAGCATTTGATCGATTGATTTGTCGTAAACCAGAGAGGCGAAGGACTTTGTAAATGCTGAATTCTGAATTCTGAAGTTCTGACTGCCACCCAACTTCACCCAAGCTACCTAAGCATTGACTGTGAGGAATGAAAATTGTTCATCTTTGTTCATTTTCTGAATCTTACTAGTACAGTATGTATGGCCCTGGGAGCCCTGGGACATTTTTCCTTTCAATAAGCTGCTTAGTTAGGGTCTCGTTGATGCCACAGTTCATTATGACCTCTTTCAGGTCATTACGGGACCACTATGGCATTTCCATTTGCTATCATTTTGATTGAAAAGCTAAGATTGACTCTGCCTCTCTCTTTCTTTCATTCTCGAGTGAACAGCTCACAGGCTACAGTTCTGACGGTGAGTACAGTAGTAGCACAAGTGAACGCTGACTTTCAAACCGCTGCACGCGCGCTTCAAGCTAGGATAGGTAGGAGCGGCGCACAGATTCTCGGAAATAAGGTTGAGCTCTATATAATAACCTAACTGTTCGCGCTAACCTCTTTGGTCCTCTTACTGTTCATTTCATTGATTGAAGAGCGTGTGCTCTTCTGATTTGCAGGATTCCGGTTGGACGGAAGGAGGCGGCCGTACGACATTCCTTCATGAACAGTAAAGGCTCAGGAATCCAGAATCTGGACCAAGTATGACCGGGTCCAGTAATCATTCATCCAAATACCACTTGCAGCTCCTCTTTTTGACTCTCAATTGACAGTGAGTGAGTGAGTGAGTCAATGATCTCTGAAGGTACACTACCTTCCGTACGCACCGCCTGGTATTGACTGTGAGGAAGGCGGAAAGCAGTAGAAGCTACGACTTGCAGTGCATTTTATTTTTCTGCAAATTGCAAATTTCTGCAAATTGCAAAGGTGAAATGACATGCAATGACGTACCACTCAGTACACTTGTGCACAATTTCGTCCTCCAGGGGATCCAGGGGTGCCGAGAGGAGCGGTTGGTCTATGTCTCGCTTATTATGATGTCTTCTTCGCCCTCTCCTACTGTTCACTGCGGCTGAAAACTAGTCTTCCGTTTTTTATCTCGAGAGAGAAAGAAAACATCACCTCTTCGACATCTTCGACCCTCTTCGCCTCTCGAAAATATAGGACCTCTACTAGTACCAGTACCGGTGCCCTAGTTGTGCATTTTCTGATCTTCTTTCTCAATCGAAAGTGGAAGAGAAAGAGAAGACGAAGGTTTTGTTCAAGGGGTATACTATAGAACACTAGCACACAAAGTTCTCTCTTCGCACTCTCTTCTCCCTTCCAACCTTGCTTCCTTCCCTTCAGCCACAACCTCTCTTCTGTTCTGTAAGTTTCTTTCTTATTGTTTGCCACACGTGAACAACTGTTTCACTAGCGATGGGGATAGGTTGGCCGACTCAAAAGAGAAAGAGAGAAAGAGAGAAAGAGAGAGAAAAGAGAGTCTCGCTTGCCTCAAGACAGATCATCAGTGAATCATTCACAGTCGGTCAATCAAGAGAAGCAAGCAAACACCAAACGCGAAGGCACAGGCAGAGGGAAAGGCAGGTCAAGAAGCAGGCAGGCGTGTTGCGAAACGGATGGGCTCGAAGGACAGCAAGATGGAAGAGATCAACACGGTAGTGGTGGGCGCAGGAGTGTCTGGTCTCCATACCAGTTTGCGGCTCAAAGAAGCAGAAGTAGCGCACGTTGTGCTGGAAAAGTCCGCAGAGACTCTGTCGCAATGGCGCAGCGGGCGCTGGAATGCATTTAAAATGAACACGCCGCATTGGAGCAACAGGCTTTACGGGCAGCAAGACGACGTCGGAGACGATGAGGTGGCGCTTCCAGTTGCTGACGTCTTGGCATCTTGGGACAACCATCTCAAGAAGAGCGATCTGCCAATCAAGCTCGAGACTGAAGTGGTGCGAGTGACTGTCATCCCGGAGGCTGAGCGCAAAGGCAAAGGCAGATTTTTTGTGGAATGGAAGAAGGCAGACGGGAGCAACGGACAGTACGTTGCGGAGAACATCGTCGCATGCCCAGGCCAACTCCGTACGCCAGTATACCCGGAGTTCAAAGACAAGCTTCCAGCAAGCGTGAAGCAGTTTGACATTTTCAGCTATAAATCAACGGACGACTTGAACCCAGGTGCCGTACTTATCGTGGGTTCTGGACAGACAGGCTGCCAGCTTGCAACTGAAATTGTGTCTTCCGGCAGGAAGGTCTTTATGGCGACCTCAAAGGTGAAGGGTCTACAGAGAAACTTTCGTGGCAAAGATATCATTACTGCTCTCAAGCTTTTGGGGATCAGTGCCTTGCCAAAAGCTGCGTTTCCTCCAGCGGATCTTCTCTCCACTCCACCTATGGTAGGCGCAGACAAACCGATTAGCTTCCACTCTCTCTATCGCGAAGGCGTGAAACTGCTCGGCCGTTTCGAGGGAGTCTCCGAGAATGGCCAAGTTGCAAAATTTGCAAGCGATTTGGAGGCCAACATTCAAGTTTCGGACGGAGCCTATGCCGGCCTCTTTGGCATGCTCTCTGGGGCATCGGCCGAGCATCCAGCCTTTGAGGGCGCCCCACAGCCTGAGCCCGAGGCAGAGTACGAGAAGTCCGAGGAGCTCATGCAAGAGGCAAAGTCCCCAACGCTCGAGCTCGACTTGGAGAAAGAAGGCATCACCAACGTTGTGTGGGCCTGCGGTCTTGATTTGGACTTGTCATTTGTGGACGTTGCTGACATCCAGGGTGCACTCAACGAGGCCCGGCGGCCGGTTGATAGCAGCGTGGAATCCGTGCCAGGATTCTATTGGGTCGGGTTCCCTTTCCTCCGCACCTTCTTTTCCAACTTCATTGGAGGCTTCAACGAAGACGCAGAGTGGGCCGTGCAGCAGATCCAAGCAGAAGCTGTCCCAAGTCAATAAACAACATCGCCATCACGCTGCGTCTTCCAGGTGAGCAGACCTTTCGTGCTTGCATGCCCAGACTTGGCTGCCCTGTCTACCATGTCCACTCCTCTTTCAGTGAAGCAAGCGTTCGTTGATCTCGTCGGCAGGGCTGGCACTACAGCTACCGCAGCTAACGGACGTGCATGGGACCGCTTTGCATCGCTTCGCGGTCAAACAAACTTTGCCACGTGAACCTTGCTAACTTTTAAATTAAAAAACGAATCAATGCTTCAATGCGAAGAAAGAAGTGAAGAAGCTCGCTTAGTTTCAAGCCAGTGGCAGAGGGGGGCGGGCATTCGAGTGCTTCGTAAACATTCATTCAACTTTCCAGCGATCTAATGTAACATACTTGGCTACGCTTTTCCCACCAGTGATTTCCATGATTGCATACCACTGCCAATTTTACGGTAACCGCACTCGTACCGTGATCAACTCGCCGATCACTTGGCGCATGTCTGTCCAACTTGTGCCCCGGTGGTCGCCCACTTAGGAGTCAACGAACGACTGTTAGACAGGAGGCAATAGGATTATGCCGACCCTCACTGGCGCTTTGTTGTAGTGTTCAGTAGCCACATCTGTCCATGCGTTGAGTGTTCATGATTCAAGTTGAAAGAGAACATGACATGTCATGACACTGCACATGCATCCCCCCGACCAGCAACCATTAACGATGCACTATTGCAAACAATAGGGAAAGGTGAAATATGGGACCCCCTCATCGTCTCGTTCACCTTTTGTTTTTTTTAACATGGAAAAAACACAACGCTGAAAAAAAGTTATGAAAGTACAATGGGTGAAAACAAAGAAAGGCAATACAACAAATGTGAGAAGACTCCCGAGAGAGATTCGATTCGATCGTTTGCAAGCATTTTCAGTCTGAGAAGACTGAAAGGGGCTAACTCTATGTAAGCTGGCTGCGGTGCGCACAAAAATTCGAGAAGCGGAGAAGGACAAGGAATACAATGTACGCATGGACAAGGAGCATCTGTTTTCGCCTGGAAGGTCAGAGCGAAAAGCGCGGGCATAATCATTTTGCTTGGCCGAGCTGATGCGATTGTTGCAATTGCTGCGGCACACATGACACCATCAAGTCCGTCCATTCAAGGCGTGAATCCTCAAAAGCTTCCTTGCTACTGGCAACAGGCCATCAACAACAGTTTTGCACACTTTTTCCGTACTGGTGGTACTCAAAAATTTCCCGGACAAGGATACGAGGGAGGCCATAAGGCAGCAGTCTTGCTAACTCTTGAACTGCTCTTCCTAAGGTTGAGTGTGTGGCCAGTCTGACGGTAATTGCACTGTTACATGTCGGTCTTTCGAAGATGAGAAGGGGGCGCCCCATGGATCATCCCCATAGGAACATTCGCCACCAAACACCAACAGGGAGGCACCAAACCCCAAATCGAAGGCACGCAAACAAGAATGATCTCGAAACTCCTCAGTCGGGGCGCTGCCCTGTTTGCGCTCGTGGCGCTGTCGAGCGCCAAGACGGTCAAGTTGGAGCTTACTATCCAAGATGCAATGGTCCAGGTGGACCCGGACCTCGAGGCGGTCCTCGGAATCTCTGTGAACGGGCAAACCCCTGGACCAGTGCTCCGCGCCACTGAAGGCGATGACGTGGAAGTTACTGTTCACAACAACTGCTTTGGAGGAGCCCAAGGAGTTAGCATGCACTTTCACGGGGTGGATCAGTACAAGACCAATTACGCAGACGGAACAGCATTTGTGACAGAATGCCCGATCCCGTTCAAGTCTTCGCGAACTTATCGTTTCAAAGCAGATCGTGCCGGAACCTACTGGTACCACAGCCACACCTCTGCTTCCAGAGCCGGAGGTGCATTTGGAGCATTCATCGTGGACGAGCGACCAAAGAATGCTGTCGACTACGACGGGGAGTTTGTTCTCGTTCTGCACGAGTTCTACACCGCGTCATATCTCCTGAGCTCCACTCAAATGCAGGTAGATATGCCCGGCGTGGTTTGGCCTGGTGACGGAACCGCGCTGGTTGTCAACGGTAAAACTGGGGCATCTTCGGATGCGCTTCAAGTAGAGCCCTCCAAAAAGTACTTGATCAGGGTCATCAACGCTGGAGCATTGCAGTCCATGTCGTTTGGTGTATCCGACCATAGTCTGGAGATTGTGGCTGCAGACAGCACCAAGATTGTTTCGGTTGAAGTAGATTCAATCAACTTGTCCGCTGGGCAGCGGTATGATGTTGTCCTGAGAACAAAGGAGCAAGGGACTGCTTACGAATACGTTGTCGTGCAAGATTTCCGCTACGTGGCGGATCTCACCGACTATGTTTTCCGCTCAAAGATTGTCTACGGCGACAATGCTGAGGCTACCGTCGTGGCTATGCCGGACAGCTTTTTCACAGAGCTTCTCCCAGCAAACTGGGAATTCGATGTGATTCGCGGAGATCTCTCCGAGCAGCCAAAAATACCAACCAAGGTAGACCGCACCTATACATTCGTGGCAAACATGGGTGTTGTCGATGGTCGCATGGGTTGGCGCTTCAACCAGATCTTCTGGACCTTACCTGCAACTCCGTTTCTTCTGCAGACCATCTTCAACAAGGTGGACAAGCCCCAAGCTGTTGAGGACAGCCTTTTTTACCTGAATAAAGACGACGTTGTGGATATCATTGTCCAGAACAGTGTCGCTCTGAACGGAGAGTGTGAAGCGCATCCGATGCATCTGCACGGCCATCGTTTCTGGGTCATGAGCGCTGGACCGGGCGAGTACAATGCTGACGATGAGGTATTCCTCGAGTCCCCCGTCTATCGCGACACCTACACCCTCATGGCATTCGAATACAACCTCCGCCGCACTGGCGACCAGCCTTTGGGCGTGGTCGACCAGCCATGCGGTTGGGTTCGCATTCGCTTTGTTGCAGACAACCCTGGCTACTGGGCTTTCCATTGCCACATCAGCTGGCACAAGGACATCGGCATGGGCGCCACATTCGGGGTCAGCCCAAAGTACCTCAAGTCGCTCACTCCTGCGAAAGAGAAGAGGAGACTCTATGGCTGTGGAAAATTCTACAATTAATTCGCATGCGGCTGCCTGGCCATCGTCGTTTCGCGATGAGGATGAAAATGAATGGCATTGACTTTCGAGTCGTCTTCTCTTCCCGATCTTGCTTACTCGCAGCTAGCTAGCTACTAATAGTAGGACTACGAATTATTATTATTACATATAACTATCTTACCTTTGGGCATACTCGGCCGTATCTTGCTACAGATCAATACGTTAAAAGTTAGCGCACGCATGTTCTCTAGGTGTGCACCCGACTACAGTACTAGATAGATAGCTAAAGCAGCTAGCTAGTGCAACGGTGGAAATGGGGGGCGTTCATTCATTTTGAACGAACGTGAAAAAGTCACAGCAGTTGAGAGAGAATTCCACAGTCAAATAAGTAGTACTCAGTACTCACTCAGTATCAGTATCTGCATCTATGTCTGCCAGTATGGTGCACGATAGACGCCAGCTTTTCCGAACGCTTGGAATGTTCATTTTCATTGAACAAGAAGAAGAAGAAGAAGAAGAAGAAGATCATCTGTGGACGAGAGCCACCTGAGAGAGAGAAGGTGGTAGTCTTAGAGCCACTTCCAATCTTTGCCAAGGCACAACGCATGGCCATATAAGATCTCCCTATGACTCTCGACACTGGCTACACATTTGAAGAGAAACACGGTACGGTCCGGGGTAGCAGTGACGCTACGGTGGTTAGTGAATCCGATAGACCTCACACAGATCTTCTTCCGACGATTTTGATTCGAACGGTAGGAGAGCAAAGAGCGTTTCAAAATCACCTTTTATCTTGACCATTCACAGTCAGTCTTTATTTTCAATGACGTTTAAACAATCACTAACAAATCATAAATCATACAAAGAAGAAATAACAACAACTTCACAGTACGGTGTACTCAGTACTCGTACCGCGGCGAGTCACACAGTTGGTGAGATTCCGAGGGGGAATGGAAACTATCGTACCCGATACTAGTATGCACGAGTACTTCAACGCTACGAAACTACGAAGCCTTTCTTCCAAACACTTGCTCCGCCGATCACACAGTCCATTCGCCGATGTGGAGTACCGGTCAGCTACCCAGTACTCTACTCACGACGCGTCCACAGAAGACTCGCCACGCAACAGAAACAAAGAGGAAAGCGCTTTGCACCTGCGTTTCTCTCACATGCACGAGCGAGTGATTTGTCAAAGAGTTTACTCTTGAGTGTCTCGAGTGTGAGTGAGTGGGAGAGAGAGAGAGAAAGTGCATGCTTGAGCAGTCATAATAACGAATGTTTACTGCAGTTACAACGAGAGAACGAAGAGAGAGAGAGAGAGAGAAAGAGAAGACACAATGAGAAGAGAGATGCGAAGGACGACTTCATTATAACTTCATATAAACTGTGACAGCGACCAAACGCCAAACACCAAACACCAAACGCAGAGCTCGCAAAGAGACAACGGTTCGCAGTGCGAGTGCGCGAAGAAGCAAGATGATCAAGGCAATGAGGGCGCTATGCGCTGGCGCGGCGGTGCTCGCGCTGGCCGCGAACGGCAAGACGGTCAAGGTGGAGTTGACAGTGGCGGACTCGATGATCCAAGTGGACCCGAACTTGGATGCAGTGCTGGGCGTGACCGTAAATGGGCAGTACCCGGGGCCTGCGATCCGCGCGACCGTGGGAGACGATCTGGAGGTGACCGTGCACAATAATCTCTTCGGCGGAGCGCAAGGCCTCGGCATGCATTTCCACGGAGTGGATCAGTACAAGACTAACTACGCTGATGGAACTACCTTTGTGACGGAATGCCCGATCCCGTTCAAGTCTTCCAGGACGTATAGGTTCAAGGCGAACCGCGCCGGAACGTACTGGTACCACAGCCACATTGCCGCAACAAGGACTGGCGGTGCCTTTGGAGCGCTCATCGTTGACGAGCTTCCGACGAACACCCCAGAGTATGACGAAGAGATTGTCCTTCTCTTCCACGAGTTTTACACCACAACTTACCTTCAGATCTCCACGAGGCTGCAGGTGCCAGTGCCAAACTGGGCTTGGCCAGGTGACGGATACGCTCTCGTTATTAACGGAAAGACCGGCAGCGCCTTCGATGCGCTCCAAGTGGATCCTTCCAAAACGTACCTTCTGCGCCTCATTAATGCAGGTGCACTTGAGACGATGTCTTTCGCGGTGGCCGATCACACCATGGAAATCGTTGCTGCAGATAGCTCTAAGACTGTACCGGTCGAAGTCGGCTCCGTCAACTTGGCCTCCGGACAGCGCTTTGATGTCCTTCTTCGGACAAAATCCGAGGGAACTGCATACGAAGTGGTGCTTGCTCAAGACTACAGATACGTTGCAGACCTTACCAACTACGTGTTCCGATCCAAGATCTTTTACGGGGCGGAGAATGCCGACACCGAAGCAGTCGCTGTCCCAGCGTCTTTCATCACCGATGTCCTTTCACCAAGCTGGGAGTTCGACACTGTCCGTGGAGACAGCACCGAGCAGCCAAAGCTTCCGACCAAGGTAGACAGGACGGTGACCCTTGTTGTGAACCAGGAGCTTGTCGGATCTCGCCTTGGTTGGACTCTGAACAACAAGTTCTGGGACCTCCCAGCTACTCCATTTCTGCTTCAAAAAGTTTTCAACAAGCGCGACATCCCAGACACTGTGGCGGACACTCTCATGAACTTCAACCGCGACGAGATCATTGATATCATCGTGCAAAACAGTGTCGCGCGAAACGGCATCTGCGAGGCTCACCCTATGCACTTGCACGGACATCGCTTCTGGGTACTGAGTGCTGGCCCAGGATTGTACAACGCCGAAGAGGAGGAGTTATTGGAGGAGCCTATTCTCCGCGACACTGTCAACCTCATGCCCTATGCCTACAACCCTCGCCGCAATGGTGCAGACACTACCAAGGGTACGCACATGGAGCCATGCGGCTGGGTCCACCTTCGCTTCAAGGCCAACAATCCTGGCTACTGGCCATTCCATTGCCACGTTAGCTGGCACCAAGACATTGGCATGGGAATCACCTTTGGCGTCAGCCCAAAATACCTCAAATCAATCGTCAGTCGCAAGGAGAGAAACGAGCTTTACAGCTGTGGTAAATTTTACAACTAAAATACCCAAATTGTAGTATCCATACTTGTGTCGTTCGAACATCAACGCACCTCCGTCCAGATTTTACCCCTTGCTTGTCCCTGGTAGTTTTGACAGACTCTTCAACTGCGCCTGAAGTCACTGATGTCTCGAGTATCTCTGAGAGAATGACAGCAAAACGTACACCAGTTGACACCAGTTGCGTCGAAATAGTTGTTCTGAAATGATGCATGTGAAAGTACACCATACAGCTCTTGGTAGAAATCGGGGTAGTTTGCATCTCTCCCTCGAATCGCTAACCGATGCTACAAAGGAACACCAGAACAAAGTGAACAACGAGCTATTCTTCGTACCCTGACCTTCAGTTAGGGCGTGAGGCGAGTCTGGCCAACCTAAGGCGGGGACGGGAGGACGAAAGCCGAGGTAAAAAGTGTACGCGGCGCGGACACTGTGGGGTAATCATCTGTAGTTTTGGATAGAAGCTATACTGAAGGGCGGTAGCGGCAAGATGAGTTTCATCACCGAGTTCATCGCGGCGCAGATGGAGGATCACAAACAGGTGCGCGCGCAGAATCAGAATATTATGCGCAAGATGGCCATGTCTGCGAAGAATCTCAAGGAGAGATGGGCTGCTCCACTGTTGAACGAAGAGTACTGGAAGACGAGGAAAATGACTTTCCCGTACAGGGAGGAGTTGCAACACACCGGAAGCGACGGACACGGCTGCAAATACTTGGCCACCCCAAACTCGCGCGGAAACTCGCTTGATAGCTGCCTTGACATCTACGCGGAGATCGAGCGCAGGAAGAACAACAGCTAAGAGGGCTGCGCGAGAGGTCTTTTTAGAAAAGTAATTATACGTACATATTCTTTTTGTCTGCAAACACATTTTTTCTTGGGCGAGCATGCCTCGCCTTCAGAAACCCATCAACATTTCGACACCAACAACTTGACTTCCTTTTTGACGGCCAACATGATGTCGAGGTCATGTCGCCATCCCAGGCGCAAGAACCTACGACAGTGACGGCGGCGACACGACCACCTTCACGCACTCCAGAGAGGTCTTCAGCCCGCACGGGCACGTCTGCCCAGGAGAACAAAGCGGAAACAGCATACCCAGCTCCGTCCTTCAGAGGCCTTTCCGCTGAGTTGATCGAGAAGCTATCTGACTTCCATAAACCCAATAAAACTGCAACTCCCGCGAAAACAAGGCCGACAACGAAATCATAAGTTTTCGGCGCTGCCTTGCAAGCAGTATAATCGCCCTTTGATCTTGGGGACCTTCCGCTCCAATCGAGACCCTCACTGCCAAGGAACTCAGTCCAAGCCGGGGACTCCTTTACCCTGGCTGAGCAGCTCTTCTTATGAGGCCCAACTCAACTTTCCCCTGCCAAAGCAAAAGGAGAGCGAAGGACAATTGCGATCCACATTTCAGCGTGTTGGCAACATCCCAACGTCTGGGTAATCATTGCCCAAGGCGGTTTGCTCTAGAACGACAACCTCTCTGCTGATGTCATTGACCAGAAAACATGCACAGTACCAATTGTTCGCAAATTTCTCCCGAGTTAGCAAGCATTCTGCTTTCCCTAGAGGGAGTGCAGCAACACATCTGCTTCAGATCTGATGTCGACAAGTACCTTCTTGAGATCTATCAAGGTTCCGAAAGCAATAATCCCAGCTCTAAAACTCGCAGCGACGAAGTTTCTCTGCAAGTTTCAACAACGACAACTTTTCTTTTGCAAGTGCCAAGCTAAATTCTGAATTCTGCCAAGTAGGCCTGACATTGGATAGGCGAAACTGCTAATGCGTCGAGCCGGCATAGCCCTCGAAACATGATCGAAGGAAATCTTTGAAGGATATGCCCAGCCTAGCCCTTGCCAATCCTTGCCTTCAGATTAGGGTGGGAAAAAATGTGATCTGCCTGCTCGAGCGGAACTCACTCTGCCCAAGGTTTGATAGATGCAATCAAGAAATAATCAAAGCCCGGAAAATTGAAATCGAAACCATGCAGTCCAGGCAGCGGAGTTTTAGTTCACACAAACACGACGAAGATCGAAGAAGACTAAGAAGACCGCCGAAATCTAGCTAGGCGATCAATCTCTTGCGTTATGCCCACGCAGCGCGAATCAAGATTCACGCGTTGTTTGAGAAGATTGTCATCCTCCCTCTCGCTTGCCAGTTCCGACTACCAAACTCCACTTGTCTCTGCCTGTCTATCATACTCCCTATGCTCCCTATCCATCTATCTATCTGTAATTTTTAGTAACCACCACACATGGCTCTAATTGGCTCTACTAGCCTAGCTAGGTAAGTCATATGATAGAGAGTTACTATAGATAGCTAGATTTTCTGGATTATATAGCTTCCTACGCTGTTAATTAGAGTGATAGAGAGATAGGGCTCTAGTCTAGCTAGTCAAGAGAGCAGTTCCCTCCTCCACCTTCTTTCCAAACAAACCCTACGCAACTAAGAGTGCTGCACAGTTCAACCACTGGTACGCTAATCAAGGTGACCGACCAATAGCAGATGCTAGCGTTCCCCGAATGGAATTAAAAGAACAGAATGAGAAGGGAAATGAAAGAGTTGGAGGGCCTGACTGTGAGTGGCAGCAAACCAAACAATGAGCGCGGAAGGAAGGAAGACTTGCCTTCTTACTCAATATGAGTAATCAACATTAAGTCCAGGTACGCATACAACAGAAAGTGTGCACTACTGTACTTGGGTATCTAGTGATATTATGCGCACTCCTACAGTCGTACTCGAGTACTACCTAGCGCACTACTTATATTATTATTATTAGTGGACGAAAAAAATGCAGCGGAGGCGAACGATAGTGTCCCCTTAGAACATGTCGTTTTGTGAGGGCGAGAACTTGAAGCTTCAAAGTTGTGTGAGAGAGCGGCTCTGTGAGAGGGAAGCAGAAAGAGATGGGAATGAAACGCTTGAATTGACTGTGGATTCACTCCTTCACTGTCAGAAGTCAAAGAAGTCAAAGGTCAGAATGCAGAGTACTCAGTACCTAACTTGCTGTCAAATCAATAAAAAATTTAATCGGAATGAGATGGATTGAGAGTGCGAGAGCGCGAGAGTGGGTTGTCTGGGTTGACTGACAGTGAGAGAGAGCCTCTGAGAGAGAGCAATTGGGTGGACTTTGTCAAATGAGCGAGTTCGGAACAGAGAGAAAGAGATCGTAAGCAGCGGCGTATTCCGAGCCAAAACGAGTGAGCAGAGACAGAGACAGAGACAGAGACAGAATAGACAGAGACAGATATAGAGATAAAGACAGTTGATCTGAGTACCGAAGGCGAGGACGGGAGCGCTGTTTGCTGAGAGAACTGCGTCTGGGGACGTCGAGCCGCGCTCTAGGGAAAGAGCAAGTTGAAGAATTCGTGCGAGAGAGAAGGCTCCGCAGCGGAGTTGAGGCTTGGAAGAAGGGAGACTAGGCGAGCTCGCACATTTGGACACGATGGACTTTCTGCGAGGACTGGTGACACAGATCTTCAATGATGATCAAACGAGCGGGTGGGAATTTTGGCCATGCAAGAGGCGCAAAACGATAAAAACGCTGGGGAATGCCAAACATGATCTCTCGAGGGGTCCAGACTGCAGCTCTCGCGCTCTGAATGAAGTTAGCGATGGGAATCCTTCTGAGCATAAGCGCGTTGCTGTGGGAGAATCCTTTGAACTCGAGCGACCTCTCAAGCGTGCGAAAACTGGGAGCGATGCTACCGAACCTTTTGATTCTTTCGCTGTTGGGCAAGCGGACAATGAGAAGCGTCCGCACACAGCATTTGCCGAGGAGACTAAAAAGTCCCAGAAATCAGAGCTAAATCGTTTCAAAACTCGGATTGAAGAGGGGGTTGCACTTTTCAAGAAGTTAAAGAAGCACCCTTTCGCAGCGAGCAGTGAATTCACGTTCTTAAATGACGAGTTAGGAGAGGTGGATCAAAAATGCCGAATCGCATTAAGTGCGAAGGCATGTGTGACCTTTTTCGGACCGCAAGGATCAGGAAAAAGTCACATGATCAACCGTTTGTGCGGGGTTGAAGGATTAACTCTCTCTGGAGCTACAAATTCGAACGTTGCTGGAGGTGTGACAACAATCCCCACGGTTGTCGAGTACAGTGATAAGCGACAACTAATTGTGTATCGCTTGAAAGACTCAACACTCAAGGAATTAAAGGGGATCAAAGACGAAGGTGACCAAAAGTTGGAAGACCTTATCCAACGAATCCTTAAAGACGGACTGGATCAAGATACCATTTGGAATGCACACCCGCACTGCTCAATAGCTCAAAATATTGACGAGATGCACCGGTTCCTGCAAAATCACAAGCCCAAAGACTCTGTAATTTATTTTCTCATCCGATGGCCTGCCGCCGGGTTGAAGAGGAAGTTCGTCTCTAAAGCAATTGATTTGCCTGGACTCAACAATGAAAGTGACAACATCCTTACCATTGCTCGCAACAGAATTGCACTGTCCATGTCGGATGTCATACTCTCCACTGCAGTGGATAACCGAGGAGAGCTTCTGAATGATTTTTATGATCAACTACACAAGTTTGGTTGGTTGAGATCTCGCGAGGTGTTTCCGTCTCTAGGAGCAGTGCTAAACGAGCATAACCGGGATTTAAAGGATTGGATGAAGGACAAAGATCATCATCTCTTGAAGTTGCAGCTGCAGATGATCCAGGAATTTCAGCACGCCCACAAGTTTGATTTGGGCGAGCGTCGTGCAGTTGCTACAGATGCAGAGGGGGGGAAACCAGGGGCAGGGCGGCTTTCCATAGAAAGAGCGCGGCACATGGCTCGGGCCCAGAAATGGCTCGTCGCTGGTATGAAAGCGGTCCCTCTGGATGAAGCTCACCGCCCCCTCTCCAAAGACTTTGAAAAGGCTATAGATAGCTTGGCTGAAGATGCAGTTTTCCGTAAAAAGCACCATACTTACCGCGTAGGAAGCTTGAAATTGCACGCTCTTTATCTTAACGTTGAGAGGATATTGGAAACCACGGGCGAAAGTAGTCACTCAATCGAAAGCAAAAAAAAAATGGACCGGGAGAGGTGCATCCTGGCAAAGCTCTTGAGAAATGGTATTGACTGTGAGTTGGACAACCTAGAGCTGAATTCCCCCAGATCCAGTAATCTGCAGGGACCTGAGATCTCTAAAATTTCCGCAAATGATGCTGCCTCGCGCCCCAGCGAAAGAGATGACCAACACAACATCTCACAGCATGAGATTGTGGTGAGGGTTGAAGACCCAAACTCTTTTCCTCGTCTGACCGAAGGCGAAAGTCGAACGTTTTCCACGAAATACGGGCACATCTGTGTCACCGGCACTAGCGATGGATTAAAGAGCATCGAAAGGGACACGATAGAGGTCTGCAATGCTGCACATGATTCCATGGTGTCAGACGAATCAGGACCAACTTGCCCTCCTGCTCTGTTCCCGGTATGCGTTTTTCCGTCACCTAAGCGTAAGGACCTGACTGATAAGCTGCTCTCTGATTTAATGCAATATTTGAATGCATGTGAGCAAAACACTTGTCAGAAAGGGTTCGTATTGTTCGTGTTTCGTCCATCAAAATACAACAAGAGAGCATCGCTTCCTGCGCCTCGCAACCTGGAAGCGCTACGGAGAGCAGGGGGAACTTTGGTAGAGGCTCGTGTTCAAGGCCATGTTGGACCCGTACATATGCGCTCAATTGCCCAAACCTTGATGGATAGCTGGCTGACCGCGCCGTATTACTTTCTCATGGACGGCGATGTCGAATTCTTGGAATATATAGAAGAATGCAATCAGTACATAAGTACACCCTGCTGTACTGGAAGAGCTCTTGCTCACGCCCAGCGCGTGATGTATTGTCAAATGACTGAAGATGATGAACTTGATTCTGACAAGGATGCTGTGATAGCGTTGAGTGCCGCACTTGGTGAAGAAGACTTGATTGGCAGCGCATTTGGTGAAAGAGAAGACTTGATTGGCAGCAATGTAACGGTGAGAAAGTACAGACGCTGTCGAGAGGCATTAGCGAATATAACTCGAAGCGAAAAAAAGTTGACAGTGACCGCCCGTGAAAAAGGGAAGCTGTTTGCAGAGGTAAAGAGGTTAGATCGCTTGCTGCCTGAAAACGTGAACATCGGGAAATGTATACTCAAGCTTTACAATGACGTAAAGCTATCTTTGAGCCGTTCTGAGCCAGTCCCTAATGGTGACGTGAGCTCAAAGGAGCTCGAGTGCCTATTGAAGAACCTGGACGAGGGTGTATTGTGTAGAAAGAAAATGCAAAACGGAGAGGTCGTGACGTGGAGTGATTTTCTGAAGGAGATCATTTGTCCCCGAAAGTATGCGCAGGTTGGATTTGGGGGATTTCAAGAAGAAAGCAGCGAAAGACTTGATCACAAGCTTGAAGCATCTCGCCCCATTGATGTGACGCCTGGGCTGGGGAGGAGTAGAGCCGTATTGCTCAACGTGGCGAGTTTTCAAGGACTGGTATACTTTGGCGAAGAAGACTCTCTCGCAAATGGGGTGAGGCATGTTGCAGAGGACCGCTCGCTAGGGGTTAGCGATGCCGAAGAAGCCTTGATTGCAAAATTACAAATAAAGGGCTATTCCGGGCTCAAGACATTCGAATATTTGGCAGTCCGCGCATGATTGGGTGTTATTTTCTTAGTACGAGTTTGATAACAACGATAAACAATCTGAGCTTCTCTTTGCTAGAGTACCTTCAAACGCACGGATAGTGTTGGGAAAATCTGAATTTTGAAGTTCTCAGCAATGCAGAGAATCTCAAACAGCCATCAGACATCAGAATGCAGAGAATTTCAAACAGCCATCAGACATCAGAATGCCCGAATACTATAATGATGTTCTGCGGTGTATGTACAGTGCACCGAGATGCCAGAGCTTCGGAAAGGCCAAGGCAGGAGCTCGCATTCCGGAGAAAGCTTTGAAAGGCAATAGGACGTATGGGGACACGCAGTTTCACAGACAGGTCGAGCCCCGCTATTGGGCCGCTAGTTCATCGCCAAGCTTAAAAGACATTATGAGTCTTCACGTTTCTCAGAAGATGGATCACAGCTTCTTTGCGATCTTCGGAGGAAAGAGAAACATCCTCTTCTAAAGAGCAAAGATCGATTGCTCTCTCGAGTTCCCTCATTCTTCTTACAGAAAGCTTTTCCTGGAAATTGTCCTTATTCCCTTCGCTTCGCTTATGCCTCTTTATCTTTGTCCAGACCTTGTCATACATCTTGTAATCAAATTTTTTGTCGGCCCGCATTTTACCTGAAATTTCTTGAAGCCGCATAGGTGTTCGTCCCTGAAAAAATACTCCTGCAAGCACGCGATCTCGAACATTATCCTTCATTTGAGTCCACGCCCACACTATTTCTAGCAGCTGAGATACTTCTGTCGTTTGAAGCATTTCACGCACCAATTTAGTCTGGCTTTTGTAAGGTTGACTGCTGAATCCTTCAAAGTCGATGATCTTCGTATTAGGAAACTTCGTTCCAAACACGAATCTTTCATACTTGGTGTTCCAGTCTTCGTCCTCCCCCGGAAGGAACTTGAACAACGCAAAACCCACAACATGAACTAGTTCCAGTTTGCCAAATCGAAGCGGGGATTCCCGCACATTCTCGACTTTGATGCCCTTTTCTAGCAGAAACGCTTTAAGCTCGGCGTCAGAGTTCGCATCGACCTCAACTCCCGCTTCCGGGCCGAATTCCTCGTCATCCGAGAAAAGCCCCATTTGCCTTCACCGCCGACCTGCCTCCTCTCCTTGCGCAAGATCACCGACGCCGCGTCGGAGCCGCCAATCTCTCTCTTTTCACTCGTTTCGCTCTGTCCTCCACTGCGCTTCAAGCTCCAGACATCTACAGACTCTCGTGCTGCGCAATGTATTGCACTTCGCTGCCGATGGTGGTACTCAGTACTCGAGTAGTGAAACTTGCTCGCGAGCGTGCTACGAGGAGAGGGTGAGCGGGACTTTGAGGATTGCGAGCACAATCTCTCTCTCGATTTCGATTTCTATCTGGCAGAAAAAAATGGACTCACAGGACTCACAGGACTCACAGGACTCACAGGACTCATAGTCAGATAGAAGCCGCGATGGCCTGAGAGATCCTGAGAGATCCTGAGAGCACGAGCCGAGAGAGTGAGACATTGAGCGACGTGGAAAGATTTTACGCGAAGAAGAAGTTTCGCATGAAGGACAATCTTTAGAATTTAGATTGTTTTTTAATTTCCTTACATTATTTGGCTGTGCTGTCTCGTGCTGTCTCTACTCGAGCTCTGGCTCTCTTCTAGCTAAGTCGTCGAGTACGAGTACGAGTACGAGTACCTTGAGCAGTACGCGCTCAACGCATTTCTCCAAACGAAAAAATGGAGGAGAAAGGAGAAAGGAGGAGGAGGGCGAGGAAAAAGGTGAAGGAGGAGGTCAAAGAGGATACTTTTGGCTTCACAGAGGAGCGCTCCTCCGTCTGCAGTATCGTCAAATTCTTGACTCATTTACGTGCTGCAGCTAGCTAGAATTGACTGAGAATCTATACTTTTAGAATTACAGAATTCAGAACTCAACTGCGGTGAGGGCATGAGCCGCAGTTTTGCGTGACGACACGGATCTCCGAGAAGAAAGGGTTGCTTCTCTCAGTGCCGGTCAGTTGAGAGGGGACTGCCTAGTTAATATTATCATTAAATTATAGCAGAGAGAGAGAAAAAAAGAAAGAAAGAAAGAAAGAAAGAAAGAAAGGAAAGGAAGGAGGGAGGAAGAGAAGGAGGAAGAAAGAGAAGGAAAAGAAAGAGAGGGGGTGTCCAGTTTGACGCACACTGGACGTGAGTATGCCTGAGACTGAGTACTACCAGTACTCCCTGTATGCGCTACTTCCAGTCGCTAGCACCGGTAGGCCAGATCAATTAAAAAACTCTGGTACTCAGTACGCGTCTGTCCACCGCAACGTCCAGTACACGAGATCTGTTTCAGAGAGAGAGAGAGAGAGAAAGAGAGATGAGAGAGGGGGAGTACCGGTACATGCCGTGTGAGGGAGTAAAAATAGTCAATCAAGAGAGCGTAAAAGTTGGTCCTTCATACAAGTAAATACCAATAAACTTAACAAATGAATGCTGGTAAGGCTTCTTCTTTCCGTGCCAGTACATCCCAGTACATCCCAGTAGTGCCCGTGCCATCTATTGCCATCTCTAAATAATTCATTGTTGATTGTTGCTTGGCAAGTCTAGCAAGCTAGTTACTGGAGCTGATAGTAATCGCTTAGTAGCTGGACCTGAAGAACAAAAAATTTGGAGTGCGGACTGCGAGGACACAGACATACACAGACTTACACAGACATACTCTCCGAGGAGGCGCAGGGGCAGTCCTGGTGTGGGAATACAAGTCCAGATGGGGGCCAAGAATCGGGGAGAGGACGGGAAGGTTACGAAGAGTGGACGTCGGAAAGTCACGCTGGAAGAGGCGAAAGAGAGCGGGTACTTGCCGATTCAGTCGGTGCTGGATTGGAGAAGGAACGCCTTTGCATTTCTCAATGAGTTGGCCAAACAGGCAGTGGAGCGTATCAACTTTGCAAATCTGCGGCTGAGAAATGATGGAGTGAGGTTCCTCTCATCGCTCTTGCCGACTCAGTTCCAGAGTTTGTGTGCAATCAATCTTCGAGGGAACCAAGTGGAAGACAATGGTATTAAGGACCTCTCAGAAGGACTTCAAAAGAGACGTGGACTCCCCAAGCTCAAAGCCTTGGGCCTTGCGGACAACATGTTTGGCCCAGACGGAGCAGAGGAGATCAGCAAAGTGATGTACCAGGTCAATAGTCTTGACCTGAGCTCAAACAACATTGGAGACGAGGGAGTCAGGCATTTATGTAAAAATTTAAAATCTTCCGGCATGCAGACTTTGAGATTAAGCTCCTGCTCCATCACCATGAGCGGGGCGTCCGAAATCAGCGCTGTAATGGATCGTCTGAAGGTTCTGGATCTTGGTGACAACGAGCTGGGAGATGAAGGAGTGTGCAGCATTGCGGAAAATCTCCCAGGTTCCGAGCTGCAAGTGCTGAGATTGCAGGCGTGCGATTTTGGAGACGGCGGGGCGGAGGCTTTGGCAGACGGCATCAAGTCTTCACAAGTAAAACAGCTCGACCTGCAAGATAACGACATTGGTGAAAAAGGCGGCCAGTCATTGGCTAAAGGGGCTTCTGATTCCGCTTCGCTCGAAGGGTTGTACTTGCAAGGTAATAAATTAGGAATA
>BLSF01000003.1:0-46036 GCA_012862575.1 Parietichytrium sp. I65-24A
GTGCGAACTGCTGTGTGCTGCCCTGTGTCCGCGTGTTCTTTTCGGTGTGTGCGGCGTATGTGCCGTCGTCTTATTCAAATGAGCCAATGTTATAATTTTGTGCACTGTTTGCTATTCACTATGGAAAACTTAAGGGGGTAGGGGGAACCCAGAGAAAGGATATGGTAGGGTGGTCTAGTAGCTTAGAGGAATGTTAAAGTAGTCAGAATTTACAAGGAACCCATTAAGAAGAGGTATGGAATTCTCATAGCCGACCAGCTAGCTGAATGGTATAGCCACGTCACCCTGTGTTGCAAGAGACAACTCGCTGGTGTCTCCCTCGGGGACCAGATTCGGAGTCTCGTGGGAAGTGATGCGCCGAGGACTCCCTACTTTTGTGGCGAGAAATCTGCAGCACAAGCGCGCAGAAGGGAGCAGACAATACACCTTGACAGCTCGCGTATTTTCGCTTGCTTTGATGCTGTAAGCAACCACGTACGTCCGGCTAACCTAACCTGAGGTCCCTTATAAATTCGAAACACTTGACGATCGCGATCGGGCTTGGTATCATGTGTACTTTCATGGAGCACAAGATGTCTTTTTACAAAATGTCTTGAAGCGGGTGGGGTGGATAAATCAAGGAGAAGCGCGCGCCATAGGTATTGAGTTTCACCCCGAAGAGCCAGCGCCGGCACAAGGTCAGCAAGTAGTCTTCTTGAGGAGGCAACCGCTTTCAATGACGATGGAGATTTCCTCCCCGCCAAAGCCATTTCATATCGATGGCTTGCCTCCAAATTGCCTAACCTAACCCGATTACCGGAAGGGGTGATTCAGATTGATTTGGAGCGTTCGGTCTTGGTTCTGCTCAGGCTGCACTCAATTACACAAAAGTCTCTTAGGTTTACATGTATTCACTCATGGAAATTGAAAGACAAAATGAAAAAGTTAGGTTGAATGCTCGCGTTTAGATGGTGTACTTGGCTTCAGCCAGCACTGTCAGCCATTGTGTATACAAGTTGACCAGGTTCTGAATTCACACTTCCGATGTTGGTACTGTTTCCCTTCTTCCCCAACATTTGATACGGCCCTTCACCCCTTTCGCAAACAATGGTGACGCTCATTGCCCCAAATGCTTTCACGTTGGCAGCATCAGTTGGCCGCAATTAAGAATAAACTGCACTCAGGAAGTTGAGACTATTCTTGCAGGTGGTGACGAGATGCTCCGACATTTGCGGGCTCAAATGCCAGGGATTCAGTTTAAGAAAAGGTTTGCAATACCAACCTCAGCACACGATGTTTCCATTATTCACGATGGCAGAATACTCTCTCATGGATGTGCCCAGCGCTGCAACAATGACTGTTGGCTGAGTTGAGACGCGGGAAGTTTCCTCGAGCAAGTTCTCAGTAGAACTCCGGCGATTGCTGCAAATGAATGATTTCCTCCGTTACGTGTTGATTAGCAGTGCTAATGTTCGGGAAGGACGCCTCACCAAAGTTGCGATTGCCCCGCTCCGGAACATCTCGGCGCTCATGATCGTCTGCAGCTTCCACGGTCAGTGCTAGTACGAGCACTGCGAAACACCATTTTACCTCCTATTTGCACCAACTCCAGAGATTGCGACCTTCTCACTCGTACTGGATGGCTTTGGCAAATTGAAGTTTCCTTAACTATTTATTGACACTGTTTTTTGACACTGTAAAGAAAATACCCCACTATGGCAGGGGTTACAGCTGCTCACTGTCGTTCGCCTTGTTCGGCTCCGCTGTAAAGAAGGCGTCCAAGTCGTACGATTACAAAGTCTGCGAGACTCCTACTTCTCCAAAGCAAATATCTCATCGATGGCGTCTTTCAGTTTCGTCTGTGAGATGGCTTCTACACCAAATGCAGCAGTCGGAACAAGTGTCGCATTGATTTCGTCAAAAGAGTCCGGCTCGTCGTATGGCCTCCCCTGCGGGCACCATGGTGATTGAGCGCCTGGTGATTTCTCTGGCCCCGGAGCCACTGAGAAGGCAATTTTACCTGTCCCGCTCTCTAAAACATGCAATGGGACAAATGCCAAGCTTGTGGACTCGTCAGCTTCTTTCCCTCCAGCCAGAAATAGTTCGGCAACCTTTTTGGAGTCTAAATCAACGCAAACAAGAAATAACGCGCATGGGCGGCCCCTCGCGGCAAGTGCTCTGCAAATCCCAATGAGTCGTGGTGCACGCATCGCTTCGTAAGGCACATTCATCTCGTCGTGTACTTCATCAAGAGCACTTTGAAAAAATTCTTCCCTCGCGCGCTCCCCCTCTTCGTCCATAAAGGGCCCGCTCTCCTCAATTCTGGCCTTTGATGGTTCTGGGTGACCACCAGGCATATCCCACCATCCGCGAAATTCCGAAGTGTGGTAACTTCGACGATGAAGGAGGACCATTCTGTCCGTCGTCACCACCATTGCTCCAACACCAAGGACATCGGCTAACCTTTTTCGCGAACCTTCGTTCAAATCCGCGTCGACGACCTTCGCGACATCTGGGTCTTTCGTCCGATTTGTGGTCAGATATGCTTTGTAGTTCGTGACCCCGAGCCCCAAATTCAGTGTTGCGCCTTCGCTGTGAACTGTTGCTGACCCCACGCGAAATTTTGTCGCTGCAAAGAGTCGCGGATTTTGAGCCAATAGAGAGTTCCAATGTTGATCAGCTAAGGCCTGGGCGGCAGATGGAAGAGGCCCGGCGTTGAACTTTTCCCGGTCCAAAACAACATTCACGCTACTCAGTGGCCACGGTGAAGGAGCTCGTACGAGAATGTCAAAGTGCGAATCTTCACTTTCCGCAGCTTGTGCAGAACTTGCTTGCTGGCCCATGCTTGGGGTATTCCTCGCCTCAGAAACACGTCCCTCTCCGCCACCGTCTCTTCACTCGCGAGCCGCCAACTTGATATCGCCGCAACGCCCAACGAGCTGGTCCGACCGAGCGCCAACTTGATATCGCTTGTGTGCTGGCTGAGCTCTGTGGGCTGGCGTCGTTCCAGCAGTTCCAGCTTTTTTTCAGAACAGAAGAATTCAGAGTAGCATAAAGATCTAACCTCCAACTAAAATAGCTCTACGCTAGCGTAGCAGTCCAAATTAGAATCATCCAAGATAGTAGTAGTTGGTGTACATGAGAATAATACGAGAATTATTATGTGCACACGGTAGCAGAACTGGGAGAGATGAAAAAGAGCCATTATTTGGTTGGTCAAGCTCGTTGAGCTTTCTTTACAAAAGACGCCATTGCAAAGACGGCTGGAACGATAAATACAGAGAGCTCTACAACGCCGAGAAACGTACTCACCGAAAAATTGGTCAGCTGTTGTACGTAGCAATCAAACAATTTTTCGGTTGTTCGAGCACGCCAGTCAAGTGCAGGGGCTTCCCAAAATGGGACTCTGGAGTAAATCATGATAGCGTAGTTCGCAGCGAGGGTGAAAAGAATCATCATCACCGCCCCACCCCAGAGTATCACGTGCCCAAGGACGTCGAAGAGTACTAAGCTCTTTAAATGCTTGAGCACTAGGTCTCGGAGCTTCCCCAAGTCAATACCGGATCGCCTCATTCGTCCTCCATAGGCAACAAACCCTACTCTCTCGGTATCAGTGTAGTGGTCAGATGCATCCTCACCCAGGAGGTCAGCAGAGCTCAATAGATTCATTTCGACACCAAAGCCTGCTGCGCTAAGTTGCTGTCGTTGGTCGGTGTCAAGGGACCCGGGTTGAACCTCGTCCTTCGGCGAGACTGATGGTGAGATCGGTTTAGCAGGAGGCGCAGCGGCACCAACAGGTGCCGGGGCTCTGCCTTTTTCCGTTTCTTCTTCAGCGTCCGATTCGAAAAATGACTCTCCGGAATCATCAACCTTGTCACCTTTGCTTGCTGCTGCCTTCTTCTTCTTTGGCCCTTTTTTTGCATATTCGAGATATTCATAATCAACTTCGTCTTCCTCTACAGTCTCCTCTCTTGCTGCTGGCGACTCCTCAGGAGGTGTTTGAGGCAAACGGAACCGGGCTCCTGTCGTCAAGATTTTTTCCGCTTCAGGCTCAAACTTGGGTTCATTCACCTCCTCGAGGTCCTCTAAATCTTGGAATAGATCGGTTTGTGAACGGGTTGGAGCCTCACTAACTGTCGCCTTCTCTTTCTGACTTCCCAATGTATAATTGGCAAACCCACGGATGGCTCTAAACGGATATACAAACGCCAGATTCAAAGGCACAAGCAAGCCAAGGAGGCACAGAGCCAGAGGAAAATAGAGCACTGTAACGATACCCAAACTGGCGTCATACTCTCCGCGGACGCGATACAGTTGCGACACAACTAGAGCCAGCAAGACGAACAAAACCACCGGAAAGAAGATACTCAGCGTAAGAAGCACGTGCGTGAGTCCGCCGCCGATCAAAACAAAAAAGCAGCTGAAGATGTGCTCTTTCCCGTACACTGTATCTGCAGCAGCCATACTATGCAGCTCTGCTCGCCATCCTCCGTCGCGCCGGTAACCCTCGAACCAACTTTTGCATTCAAGAGGCGCTGGGAGCGCTGCATATGCAAACTGCAGCAACAATACGTAACGTTTTTTTACCTCAATCCGAAGCCACAAGGTCAGGCAGGTCACAAGTGCGGCAGAATTTGAAAACATAAATACTAAACCCTGATAGCACGTCCAAAAGTCCCCGCATTGAACTTGGTCCTCGCCTGGAAATATAAGCTTGGCTGTGATGAGCCCCAACGCCACGGTTGTTAGCCCGGCGAAGAAGAACATCTCTTGGCTCGTCTTCCTCGCCGCAGTCGTGCCATCATCTTTCTGTTTGGCGGCCACCAGCAGCCACTCCACGGGAAGAGATATCACAACGTAAAACCACAACGGTTTCGGTTGAATGCCATACGCTGAGCAGCAATCCCCCCACGCTCCGTCTGCGCTGGGGAGATAGCACAAATCCGTCGTGCTGTTCATCCCACAAAATAAGCACTTGCCACAAGCCGCCTCGACAAACGCTCCACGCGGTGGCCTCGCAATAACCTTGATTAAACAGGGGATGAGAGCCTCCCAACGTCTCCTCGCTGCCCACCTCACTGCCCACCTCACTTCGCTACATCAATCTGAAAGCCAACCTCGCACACTTGCACACAATTCCGCACTGCTAAGCGCAAGTACCAGATACCGTAAAAGGCGCGCCCACGTTGGGAGGCAAGCTTACAGCCACAGACTCTAATAATAGCTTCCGCTCGCTTTCGCTTTCCTCGCAAATACACACCCTCTAATTTACTGTTAACTTCCAACTTGCAATCTCCCTATCTTCTCTTAAGGATGAACAGTGAGCACATCGTCGCGGATACTCCGGCTCTTCGCAGCATGACAGTAAAGTAAGCGTAAATTTCCTCCCTCAAGACTAGAGATTCTGGGAGATTTAGGAAGCAAAACAGCCGTCAACAGAGTTGCCGAGCTTTCTTTTGTCACAGTCTCCCCGGGCCATGGAACCGCATGGGTACTGTCTTTTCAGAAGTGCGGAAGCACTGAATTTTTTTTTGGAAACGAATGCAAGCTTGAGGGGCACTGGTGCAATAGCTCTGGTAACTACTAGCTAGCTAGAGCTAGCTACTCCCACTCACCCTCCAAAAGCCACATATTTCAAAGTTCTTGGAACGTTGGTCTTGGCCCGGGACTGATTCCCACCGCGAGAATGGTTGGACACTGTCACGGTGGTCCTCTGATTGCGATGTGAAATGTTTCCGCTGTTCCCTTCCTGACCGTGGCACGCAGCAGGGGGAGGATGCTCTTCAGCGAGGATCTGAAAGCCTCTGGATGCGTGGGAAGCGACACTCCCTGCTTCTGGTCCGGAAGTCGCGCAGTTCAAGGATGATCAGAGCGGCGAAGGGCTTGCGGAGCAAGACGTCGCAGGAGGAAGCGGGGACAAGCGGGGTATTAGTTCAGCGAATAGTAACTCGAGAAAACTAATACCTCCGCTGGGAAGACTTTTTTTTGCAGAACTTGTCTTGAACTCAACACAAGCTGACCACGACATCGTGCATCTCCTACAAGGTGGGTCTTGACTATGCCATTACTGTTGATAGTGGCGCTTTTGTGCAATGCCAATGTTACTTTTGTGCGAGTCGAACGCAGAGGTTTCAAGAGGATCGTGCAGCAGTATACATACTTTTTTCTTGCGCTCCACTCAAGCTCGATTTGAAGAAGTATGACGCGGAGCGGTGCAAAGAGAGCTTAGACAACCAAGGGCCTGGAAAGAAGAAATTGAATCCATTTCCAAAGAAGGAGATCTCATACATGCCGGTGGCTTTTTTTTTAAAGTGTTTATATAAGGAGCAGAAATATGCCGAGAGCGCTGCACAGGTACGTCGGCTCAAAGTCTTATCAGGAAAAGGCTAGGAAATTATTGGGATCAGTGCAGCGGCGGCTTTCGATGCCGTGAAGACCACTGTAGTCACCGTCATATCAGTTTCGCAGTTCATACCTTTCCCACATTCCCGTATCAGGTTCCCGAGCGAAGATGCAATGGTGCGTGACATGGCTTTACACGACCAGCATTTTACAGAGGCATGGTTCTAGGCTTCGACTGATTCACTGAACAGGTAAGCAAGCTATCCAGCCGTTGGATGGGTCTGCACCTCCCGAAATAATTGTAACCAATAAAGCTGCAATAGCACTCTGACGATTTCCGGCTACAATTGCATGGTGTGCCCAAGTAACAGAAGCTCCTGAAATCAACAAAATCAAAGTGTTAAGAAATGGTACTTCCCAAGCGTTCAAAATTTGAATCCAAAAAATCTCTGCGTCTTTGCAGAAAAACATGTGAGCAAACTCCAAAGCCCGATTCAAGATCTTAAAAACACGAACGAGGTCGTCAGTGAAGCAAATGTTCGCCAGACTCTACTTCCA
The DNA here is from genome assembly GCA_012862575.1 of Parietichytrium sp. I65-24A. Classification (NCBI taxonomy): domain Eukaryota; class Bigyra; order Thraustochytrida; family Thraustochytriidae; genus Parietichytrium; species Parietichytrium sp. I65-24A. The sequence goes on from BLSF01000003.1 coordinate 6,880, forward strand.
CAGTCAAAGGGGGAACACATGCCTTCTGCCGCGCCATTCTTACGATTCGAGACCTTGTTGACGAAGTTTACAAGGTGACTGGCTTGCGTGGTACGTATCGGGTTATGTGACACCATTAATCACATTCTTTGGTGCTTGATTGACACATTTTATGTGTCCCACTTGCCATGCAAATATCGATCTCTAGGTGCAAATGAATACCCCACTCTGACTCTGACCAAAGGTTTACGTTTCTGACCACAAGAACGGGTTCTGGCGTCAGAACATGTCGGAACTGACAAAGTAGGCAATACAGAGTTCTCGACATAGAAAACGAGAGAGAGCCCGGAGGGTCAGCATTTCTTAAGAGTCCCTATGTTTGTGACTAACTAAGTTGACAACTGGTTCGTAACCTAACCTGGTATCTTTTTGGCAGGGCTAACGGAGGACGGACGCTTGTGCCTTGTGCTGGGCGTGCTGGTTTTTAGGGTTGGTTGGGAGCGCTTCTCGCACTTTGACCCACGTTCGCCTCGCCCATTCGGCGGTCTAGCTCCGGAAATCTCGGGCTCCTGCTTGGTCAAGCCGAGGCTTCGCGAGGCTGCTTCGTTTTTTGTCCTTTTGGTGGATCAGTCAACTGTGTAGCGTGGGGAACAGCGCAGCCTGGAGTCGAGGAGGAATCTTGGCAAACTGAAAATGGCGGAAGGAAAAGGAGATGGTAAAGAGTTTGAGAAGTTCGCGATGGACTTTGCGGCGCTGTCGGCGAACGACCAAGCTTGGGAGAATGCGCAAATGCAGCTCATCGACAATTTCTTGGCGCTTGAAAATCCTCAAATTACTAGAAAAATGTTTGGCTTCCTTAACAGGCCAAAGCACGTTGCGTTTCTCATTGGTGCGGTCACAAGGCGGACGGACGGTAGCAGTGTGGAAATTGTCGAGGAAACCAAGAATGCAGCGATGGAGAAAGGCCAGGTCATGCAACTAAAGTGGAGGCGGTCGAACAATTCGTACGGCGATCAGCAAAGCGAGGAGGCATTCAAACACTTGTCAGAGGATCTGTCTCGGGAGGACGCAGCGGAGCTAGCAGGAATTAAACGTGCTTATACGGTCATGTCTCTATTGTGCGGGCTTACGCATCGACACATCGCTGGTGCTCCATCTGAGAGCTTCTACGCGTCGCAGAAACAGGTGGAGGAGCCTTCTGGTTTGTGTCTCGAGTTCACCAAAACTGTAGCGCCTGCGATGATTGCGTACTTGTTTGACGGTTTTCACCCGCAGTCTCGATCGAGCTTGTACCACGTCTGCAAGATAATCGACATCCTCCTGCGCTATCACTCGGAAGTTGTCATCTTGTCACTTTTGGAGAACAAGAAAGCCTTCAAAACTTGCTTGGAATCCATGCTCCAATATGTGCACTACCCATGTGTGGCAGATACATTCACAATGCTCGTTTGCCCCGTGGCTCGATCTCGGCAGGATCAGATGAGCGGGTTTTATTCGCCTCCACCAGCTATCCGCTTGCAATATCTACGTGCTCTCGCAGGTATGAATCTTTTGTCTCTGATTTCCCAGCATATATGGATCAAAGATGGCCCAGAGTCGCACAAAGCAGCCGCTGCTGAATTGCTACAGACCTTAGTGGAGAAATACGCAGGTTTGGAAGGAGGGAGCGAGATCCTTGCTTCACTTGTCAGGTCTCCAGAGATCCTGGATGGTCTCATTTCAGTCGCCTGCGGGGCGGAAGAGGACATTAAGGCCAAAGGCGGATCTGAAGATACTGCAGACGATTGGCTTGTTGGAGCTGGCCAAGGCAAGGGCAAGAGCTCGAAGAAAGGCGGTGGTGGCGGGAAGAAGGGCAAGGGCAAGAAGAAGAAGGGCAACAATAAGAGCAAATCAAGTAAGAAAAAGGACGGTCACGAAGCTGCTGACGTGGAGGATGACGAGGAGGCCGAAGCTGCGGCGTCTTCAGCAACCGCAAATCACCATACCCTCCAAAGAGATGCTGCGCTAGACACCCTCCGCCTCGTGATCGACTTGTCGGCCAAAAAGCTCGTCCCTAGCACGGAGCCCCGCGAGTACACAACATTTGCGGAGTCCATGAAAGCCATGTATGAATGTCAACTGCTTCCTATTTCTGAGCGACTTCACGTTCTTCTGGAGGGCCACTTTGATCTGCTCTGTGAGGCAGCCCTCGATCCGTCCGCGTACGCTACAGACGACCTCGGCGTAAATGTGAAACACTCCATCTATACCGTGGAGCACCCCTTCTCGAGCTACAGGCTGGAACTGATCAAGCTCATCGTAGCTTGTGTTTCACATAAACCAAAAAGCCTTCTTCCCAAGCTTGAGGATGGATTCTGGATCAAGACAACCAAGTGGTTCTTCCAGTACCCCCACAGCACTCTATACCACAATGAATTTAAGCAGCTGTTTGCAACGCTATTGCGATCAGACAATGCGTCTCAGCCTGAGCTTCTGAAGCTTCTGGAAAACTTTGAGTTCCTCAAGTCGATGGTAGACCACTTCGTCAACGTCAAGCTGAAAGAGCGCGAGAATATTTCTGGGCATATCCTGATGATGTGTAATTCCCTGAGACTCATGAACCAAGCTTTGGAGCCGCATCACCCTTTGGTTCAGTACCTCGCGAATTCAAGCGTCTGGGTGGAGTTTCTCCCGTTGCTCGAAAAGGAAACCTTGCGACTCATCGACCCGTGGCCCGCAAGTGATAGGGCTTTGTTGACTCCATCACGACCAACAGGGCCAAAACTTGCCGATCAAGATATGCAAAAGCTTGCTGAGCCAGCGGAATCATCAGGAACCGAGGGCATTGACCTAGGTTCCGAGTTTGCCAATAAGCTCGGATTTGAAGACTTGCAAAAGTATGACCCAGAATCGAAGCCACCAAGCCACAAACGTGGAACAAAGGGCAATAGGAAACACTAGATGTGACCATCCCTTATAAGAAAATCACCCAAATTTGCAAGGTTTGTGTATTTGCGAACGAAGCTTCCTAGCTCATCGACGAGACTCTTGACTCATCTTAAAATGTCCTCCCTCTTCTTGTCTACAATTTGTGAGCTGCCTTTCTTTTAAGACAAGAAGCAGAACATGCGAGCCCATCCAGCATACTCTTGACTCCTCGAAAAGATCCTGAGATTTGCATTCTCCTACTTGTTGCTCTTTTTCTTTTTGGTGACTCGATAGCGCCCACCTGGACATTTGCCACGGCACAACCATCGAAATGGTCGTCACGCGTCACACCACCGCAAGATCGAAGGCTGCGAGAAAGCTATCAGTCTCTGACACCTTGTGTTCACTGAAAAAATTAAAGAGGGAATCATATCACTTTCGTACAATTGGGGGTAGTAAACGCTTTTGACTCAGCTTCGCTGCAAGAGGGTCGAAGCCGTTGCCGTGCAGCATCCCAAGATCTCTGCACGTGGGAGTGAGCCGCGAGTCGGATGGGTTTCCGGAGGATACGACGCAACTATAGGGAAAGCCAGCGGCTGTAGAAGACGGCTTTGGGACTGGTAGCTTCATTGCGTTTCCGGTGAGAAAAGACCCCGTTCGACAGAGCAAGCCCCTCTTTGAGCCTGATTTGGACAGTTTGGATTTGTAGAGGCCCTGGATACTCGCACTGACTTGATGCTTGTTCTGTTGTTCACGCGCTCCTCTCTTTGGCCCATCGTGCAAGAGTGGCTCGAGACGATTTTGAATTCCGGCGCAGATCGGATCTTTGGCCCCATGCTGAATCAGTGCTTTACATGTGGCAATGTGGTTGTGATGAGCTGCCCAATGAAATGGAGTCTGACCGCGAAAGTCTGCAGCATCAACGTCTGCGCCATTGTTCAACAATTCTAAGCAAACGTTTAAATGCCCGCTTCCAGCTGCCCAGTGAAGGGCTGTTGCTTTGCAGTTGTCCTGCGCTTCTGCACCTTTGGCGTCAGCCTCAATCAATATTTTGCATACATTGTGATTTCCATGTGCTGCGCCAATCATCAGCGGAGTACGTCGGCGAACATCTCCTGCCAAAGGGTTTGCCTGATAGTGTAATAATGTTCTAATCGTCTCTTCCTTTCCAGTCATGGCAGCCCTGTGCAAAGGACTGCTTCTGGTGTTGTTGCTGGAGTTGGCATTCGCTCCGTTCTCGAGTAGTATCTTGCAGACCTTGTTATGCCCAAGGTCAGCTGCGAGAGAGAGTGGGGTGCACCCATCAATATCCTTGCTTTCTATCAGTCCGAGGCAAAGCACAGAATTGACAGCTGCTTCGTCTCCTGAAAGCGCTGCCAGATGGAGGGCATTTCTTTCGTCACGATCTTTGTCCGACACCCGACTCCCGTGCTTTAGGAAAATTTCACAGGCAGGGCCATGACCATGCAAGCTGGCGAGGTGAAATGGGGTTTGTTCTTTCTCCTCATTCTTGCTGAATAGTTGCCTTTGCGCCTCTTCCTCTGAGCACGCCTGAGCTTTAAGCGCGCCAATAATCAAATCACAAACCTCTGCGCTGCCATTTCGAGCAGCGGCATGGCAAGCGTTTTCTTTGTGCCGTGTACACAGGGCCGCGCGGGCTCCGTGCTTTATGAGTATCTGGCAGACCGTCAAGTGACCATACTCTGCCGCAAGAAACAAGGGACTCTCTCCTTCGCAAGATCCGAGCGAGTCCACCTGAGCCCCATGAGCGCACAGTAGCTCCACCACATGAGCAAATCCTTGCCTTGCGCTTTTGTGTAGCGGCGTGTACCCATCTTCGTCGCGAGCGTTCACATCGGTACCAAACTTGGCAATCTCTTCGCAGATCTCAGCGTGCCCAAGCTCAGCAGCAAGATGCAATCCCACTTTGCGCTCCAAGTTCGTCACCCCTACCTGTGGACCATTCAGCAGCAAGCGGATAGTGGTGAGCTGCCCATTCTGAGTCGCGGAAACAAAAGCACTATTGAGTTTCTTCTTGGATGGTTGCTCAGGCCTGGGCGAGCAAGCGCTGCTCGGTGTGCCAGACCATTTTTGCTGCATCTTTTGCAAACCATCATCTCTCTCTCCCTTGCCGAGGCCATGCCCCTTCGCCAGCACTGACATTTGCTCTTCGAGGTCCGTGAGGTCCTTCTCGTGCGGTGCGAGGCGCCCTGGACGGGCTTCACGAGCCCTGCTTTGGACTTGTTCTCGGCAATCTCTCAGAGTCAGAGGAGATGATGCTCGGCTTGCAAGAGAGGCGAGCGGCTTCTCCTAGAGCATTGGCCTCTGTGCAGCCTCTACATTATAAATTGGTCAATGGATTAGCTCGCGACCTTAAAGAGAGCTTGTGACTTGATGTTCCTCTCGCCGGATTCAAGTCATGTGTGCTTGACCACAGTAATCAAACAGCCCTCTCTTATAGAAAAGTGATGCGTTTGGCTCGCAAAAAGAGCGCAAGCCGCGCTCTCTATTAAATGGTCGCTTCAGTAAGTGTCAGAATGATCTTACGTCCCAGCGCGGAGCGGAGACGAGGAGATGTGGCGTGCTTGCTGTGAATCCTGTAATCATTGATATCGCCAGAGTAGAGAGAAGGGCATTCCAGACCCGAGGAAATGAATCGGCTTGCCTGATATGATATGCTCGCCTGTAAAGCAGCCGCCTGAATACAAGCCAGCGAACGCCGATGGCACATTCTCGAAAGCCGTATGTTTCCATACCAAATGGACGCCTCCTCTTTTTAATTTTGGGTATATATTTAGCAACTATGAAACTGCTCTCTCGACTCGAACACCCTTGCAGTAAGAAAAGAAGGACTCATTCCATCAGTCTTGCGCCAACGCGGCCTCGCTTTCACAGTCAGGGAGATTTCGAATCTCAAAACTATTTTTGGACTTGCAAGTGGCGAGCTCCGGCCTCCAGCCCGGGGAAAAATTCCTTACCGGATAGAGAGCAGAGAATTGTTCTCTTTAGACTCTTGACTTTCCGTACTGCTATGCATCGCAAAACTCGCACTTCTTCTGGTTCACTTCTTTCTTGTGTTTCGCGCGGGACTCACGCGAGACTGGCAAAAAGGGCGAAAAGCGATGCTGCTTGGTTTTGTGAGCGCATCAAAATGGAAGTCAAAGTGAACGTGTATGATATTGCCTCCAAGGTGAACAAATATGTATCGTGGCTAGGTCTCGGCGCTTGTAAGTTGTCTCAAAGATCGTCTCAAGGTGGCTGTTCGCAAGTCCTTTTCTATTCCCTGGGAGAACGCGCACTAATCTCGTCTTGTACCCGACCTCCACCGTCATCGGACGGCGGCTAAACGTATGCGCTGGCGCCGAATCGGATGCAGATCATACCGGCGTCCAGATCGGGAGCAGAGAGTATACGTTTTCTAATGCGGGAGTGATATTCCATGAGCCACTTCGAGCGGGCCCGGAGGCAATCTTCAAAGAGTCCATCGAAATTGGATCGGTAAGCATCGATGTGCGCCTTGAAGGGCGGAGGCTGCGCTGGTAGACGAGCACACTCACGCGGATACCTTTTTTTTGGGGGGCTTGGAAAACGGATAGGTGGAGGGCATGACTCAAGTGAACGCTGCAGTTGCAGAGCTTCGAGTTCAATTTGCGCAGGGATCATACGATCTCACGAGGCAAAATTGTGTAAGTATTGCTTTTTCAGCCCGTTCCTATCGGCGACCTCGACGAACTAATGGACGAAATTGTCTCAGAATCATTTCACGGAAGCGCTGTGCCAAAAACTCTTAGGCAAATCCATTCCTGGGTGGATCAATCGCTCTGCGCGACTGGGATCCGCCTTTGCGCCTAAAGACACAAAAGCAGAAGACGACCAAGCTGGCAGAAGCGCGTCCGCCAATGCCGTTTCCAAGGAGGACAAGAAGCGCGCTGAGAAAGCTACGCAAGCTGCCAAGAAGGAGCACAAGAATCTCTCAGAGAAGCAAAAGGCTATGCTCGAAAAGCTTCGCAAGGAGAAAGACAAACCCAAAGTCATGGCAGACTCCCGGTGAACAAAGTACCTGTGTCACTGGCACTGTCTTCTAATTGTTTCTCCTGCAGGCTTTTTGTTGCAAGACATGTTGAGCGTTTCGTCGCAACGGCGCCGATAATGATGTAATCTTAACCACTAATTGACCGACTGATTATCTTGAATGCACTTCAGCCCCAGGTTCGAATGAAAATCGTCTTGTGCCTTTTTGTCAAGATGGCCAAAAAACCCTGGTCCTAGTTTCCCAAATGAAGCAAATGCAATTTTCACGGAAAAACAAACGAAGTGCACAGTTTGTATATATTTTTCTTTCTTTCATTCACAGAACCTTGAGGTAACAGCGGTTCCTCACCAGCTTTTTCGAATCTTGACTATCTCGAAACTCGGCACTCAATCGCTGACTTCCAGATTGCGGATTCCTATACCCAGTCCTTCGATCGGCACCTCTTTTTCATTCCTGTTCCATGGCCAAATCCAAATAATCCAAATTCCAAACAAACTTCCTTCCAAAGCTCCTCGTGTTCACGTACCGCTCGCTGTTCCTTTCCAGCTCTCAGCAACGTCTAGCCCGCTCTTACGCCTTGCGCGTGTGGTGCTCCCGCAGCCATGCAGCTAGTCCCTCCCCAGCGCCACGCCTAGTGCCCCGCCACCTCCCACGCCGTAACCCCTCGATAGCGACCGCTAAAGTGTCCGCGGACGGCAAATTCTCTTGCCTCTTTCCGCCCCAAACATCCGCTCGCTGAGGACGCGATTCGCGCGGACCGGCAGCAGGAAGGATCAGCTCGTTGTTCCTGAACGGCGCTTCGCAAGTTGCCCAAAAAGATCGTGTGTTCGCGTGCACTTTCTTGTTCGTGCATAGTGCATAGTGGATAGTGCATAGTGGATAGTGCATAGTGGATAGTGGACAGGTGGGGCCGCAAGGTACGCGCTGATACAGAGGGGATGCGCAGAGCCGTCAAGTCCGTCTCGAGCGGATGGCGCTCGTCGCCGCTCTCGCCGTGGGCTGGCAGCGGGATGTCTCGCGGTAACAGCGTGGTGTCGTCCAGGGTAGAATTCGCGGGCGCACGTCGGGGACTTACTGGGCCAAAAGAAGCACCGCTGGCCGCCCCGCAAAGAGCGTGGGCAAACCCGATGGCCGTGATGCGATTCTCTTCGGCCAGCTCGAATATGGAGCCGCCTGCGTCGCCGGAGAGGGAGATTCCGTCATTGCCGGCCAACATCGTGCTTGAGGACGAAGCAGTCATGGACAATGCCGAGGAGCTGGAGGAGTTGTTTGAGTATGTTGTCACCCCTGGGCCAAAGAGCGCACCGCTGTTTCGCCTTGGCGCAGATCGCAAGTTCGAGCCTGCCGGCGAACTGCAGCTCAGTGAAAACGTATGGTCCACTCCAGTCAGGAGGGACATCATCCACCGCGTAGTGACGTGGCAGCGCGCTGGAAGACGTCAAGGAACGAAAAAGGTCAAGACGATCAGCGAGAGGTCGGGAACCACTAGGAAGCCTTTCGCGCAGAAGGGAACCGGAAGGGCTCGTCAGGGCTCCAAGCGCGCACCGCACATGAAGAAGGGAGGTAGGGTTCACGGACCAAACAACCCAGACTATTCTTTTGACCTGCCGAAGCGCATCCGCAGGTACGGACTGCGGTCGACCCTGTCGGCGCGTCTCATTGAGGGACAAGTTTTCGTGGTGGACACCTTTGCCGCCGCTGACGAGCCGGAATGGAAGACAAAGGAGGTTAACAGCCTTCTTATGGACAACCAATGGCACTCCGTCGCTTTCATCGACGCTTATAGGTTTGATGAGGGTTTCAGCCGCGCCTCTGCCAACTTGCCACGCGCACAACTGTTTCCATCAAAGTTCGCAAATGTCTATGATCTGCTAAAGTATGAGACTATTGTTATCAGTCAGTCTGGACTTGCCGAGCTTGAGGAGCGTCTGGACGAAGATAAACAGCGCGAGAAGAAATTCCTGAAGCGCAGACAGCTTTGATTGCTCCTGCTTTCTCACTGTCCCTTTTCCTTCCTCGCACACACAAACTATCTGCTCGGCGAGTCTAGGTTTCATCAACACACTTGAATTGGTCGATATTTTTTGAATTTTTTCTTGTCCCAATCTGTTCAGCTCAATTATTCCCGGTCTCTTTCGGAAAGTGCTTCGCGTCAGTATACGGCGACGATCTCCGGGCTCTCGCACAACCCAAATTCTCACATTATCCAAATGAGAATGAGAATGAGCTGAAGGACGAAAACAACTTTTGACGAGCCCCACTCCAACACCTGCAGAACCCAGCTTTAAAACCATCAAGAGGAAGAAAGTGGACAAAGATTAATTGAGAAACAAAATCAATATAGTTTTGGTCAGGAAAATTCAAGTTCGCCACCTTTCAACAAAGTCTTCCTTCTCTTTCTGCGAGTTCAGACTGCGAAATGTCTGCGCGAGCAGCAAGAGTTTGTGTAAATTATGAGTGTATAGAATCATTTCGCCGAGCATTTCGCGAACGTTCAGAAGATGGTGCACATAAGCTCTGGTGTGTGTTTTGCAGCTCCAGCAAAGACAGTCTTCCTGAATTGGCCGTTTGTCCGTTTCAAACGCCTTGTCGCGGAGATTCACGTTATCACACGTTTGGGCACCCACCTGCTCCGAGTTAATTTGAAAAGTCAATGCGTGCCCGAGCATCGTTAGCTGCACAGGGAGAGTTGTCTCTACGGTCTCCACCCCGGCAAGCCACAGATCCAAAATTTCGATTATACTAGCAAATCCAATCGACGCAACTGACTGGACGTCTTCTCTCCGCAAGCCCAATACCTCCAAAGCGTTGAACGACTTGCGTACGACTTGGATTCTCTCTTCGTCCTCCAAGTGATGGAGATTGCCAAAGTACAGTCCTCCGCAATCCTTCCCGAGTGACGCCGCGATCTCGGACAAGTATCTGAGGCAATGGTCTAGGTTGTACTCCCCTGAGCCAATCACCGGAAGCAGCACTCTTCTCTTGAGCACAGCATCCGCAAGGATTGCGTCCTTGGCCTGCATCGCCCAATGCTTGGACCGATCAAGCGCTCGACCAGACTTTTTCCTCGAATAATCCGCGTGGATCGCCTCAAAGGGTGCCACAATCAGCTGCGCATCAAGGGACTTGCTCGCCGTCTCCAAGAAACTTGCTGTGGGCACGGCTTTTGAAGACCCCGCCGGCATAAAGTCTCCAGTAGCGCCTTTCGCGCACGTGCTATCCGGTGGCAAAAACCCGCAATCAGCGAGAGTGGCCACGACAAACCTTTTCTCGCCAACGTCTGTGAACCTGCGCCATCCCAGCTCACCTGCGAGACCGCCCCCATGTCGCGAGTCCCATTCCAGCGCGCTTCCAAGTGGTAAAACCCACCGGAGTTGGTCGCCGGGGAAACTATTGTCCAGTGCGTCTTTCAACAGCTTTTGGGACAGAAACGGCGCCCGTCCGCTCTGCGTACCCACAGCAACCCAACCCATTTGACAGAACCTGCAACAGGTGCCGCCAGAATGTGGTCCTCGAGTACCCCCCTAGAGATTGACCGCGGTTTTAGCCCGCACCTATATAGTATATAGTACACACGCCGCCTTCTTTCTACAAAGCAGCAGCAGCGAGGACCGAGGATAACAGTACGCGAGCGTTCTAAGAGTGTTCCTGAACGTTCCAGATCCACCAAGTTATGGTCTGACCTGTCTACTAGAGCCAAACCAGATGATAAGGAAACCCGCCAGCAGTGAGGACTAAGCAAGCGCCAGGTAGAAAACACTATTAATCTATCCATCCACTCATTCGTAACTCCCACTGAACCTTCTACTTTGTCAGTAAAAAACAATCAATCATAATCAGATGTTCATTGATTGTTGATTGACTGTCAAAAGAAAGAAAAACTCGAACCAAAACTTGCATTGCTTCCAAAGCTGCTCCACCAAGTTACATCGAATCAATCGTCCAGCTCGTGCAGGCAGAAAGCTGAGAAAGCTGAAAAAGCACGCTGCTTCGTCCGTCCATCAAGACATCTCACGGCATGATGATGATGATGATGATGATGATGATGATGATGATGAACATGAGCATCAACATGAACATGAAGAAGCTGATGATGAAGATGATCGATGGATGTGGCGATGTGCCAACTAACTGATCTTATTAAGCCATCTGCACTATCTGCACTGTGCGCGTGGGAAGACGGAGAGCTCTGCGAGACGCTGCCGGCGAGTGAAAAGGAGCTGACGAGAGCTGGAACGGACGCGCAAAATGGGGGAAGAAAGCGGCGCAAATGTGTTTCAGTTTGTGGCGAGCGTGCTTGGGAGCAGCCACGCCGGGTTTGACGCAGGTCCAGCGTCCAGCTCGGTGATCTCTGCCAACTTGACCGGGCCCCACACGCGTCTGGTGGCGCTGGTGAAGGCGTGCAACCTGGAGAAGCAGTGGCTGGGAAATGGCAGCAAAGAGCGCGCTTTGGTGGAGCAGTGGCTGGACGCAGTCAAGGGTGACGGGGAGAAAGTACCTCTGGCAGAGCTGGACGTATTCTTGCAGGACTCAGCGTTCCTGGCCAACATGACCCATGCCACCCTGGCCGACCTGTGCGTCTTCTGGGCGGTCAAAGGCGCGGTGAAACCGGGCATGGCCAAGTCCCAGCCTGCTCTGTGCAGATGGTTCGACCTCATGCAAAAATCCGAGCCGGTGCGAGCTGCGCTTGGTGCAAAGTACGCCCGAGTAGAATTCAAGGTGCCCGACGCGTGGGCTGGCCTTCCAGAGCCGAGCCTGCCTTTTCAGCTTGCTGCGGGCACGGCAGCTCCCGCAAGCGGAAAAGAAGCTCCACAGACACAGGCGAACGCCAAGGGTAAGAACAAGGGCGAGGCCCAGAACGATGGCGCCAAGGGAAAAGGCAAGAAGGGGGATAACGAGGCTGCTAAGAAAGGTGGCGACGCAAAGGAGAAGGGTAAAAAGGCAAAGAACGACGGTGATGCAAAGGGCAAAAAGGCCTCCGCTGCTCCTGCTGCGGAGGACAACCAGCCAGAGATCACCAAGTTGGACATTCGCGTCGGAGTTATTGTAAAGTGCTGGCGACACGAGTCCGCAGACAAGCTGTTTTGCGAGGAAATCGATGTAGGTGAAGAGGCACCAAGGAAGATCGCGTCTGGTCTCGTGGGTTTCTACAACGACCCTGCCGAGCTTACCAACAAGCGCGTGCTCGTACTTTGCAACCTCAAGCCTCGCAAAATGGCTGGTTTCGAATCTAACGGTATGGTCATGGCGGCGTCCTCAGATGGCAAAGGCAAAGTGGAGGTCATCGAGGCGCCAGAAGGCGCAAAGCCAGGTGAGAAAATTAGCTTTGCTGGCGTGGATGGTACAGGATTCGAGCCCTTCAACCCAAAGCAGGTCGAGAAGAAGAAAGTCTTCGAGTCTGTGGCTCCAAACCTCAAGACCAACGACAAATGTGAGCCATGCTGGGTTGGGCCCTCGGGAGAAAAGCATGTCTTCACCACCAGTGCAGGCCCATGCAAAGTCCCCACAATTGCAAACGGAAACGTGTCCTAATACAAAAACAAAACATTTTCAAATTAACCTCAGACGAATCAACACCTCTTACATAAATACCCTCGTGCTCACCTCCATACCCAACCCTTGTCCACCAGACTTGTTTAGCATTCGAAAGTATTTCACTCATATTTTTTTGCAGTTACTCTTTATCTACTCATGCAGTGCCATGCAATTCCAAGCATTAGCGCGCTGTCCACAAAAGCGTGTACCTGCGCGAATTCATTCTCTGCCTGCTTGCCGACGCTGGCGGGAACAATTCCTTCGTCGACGTTGGTGAAAACAACTCGTTGCACGCCTGTTTGAATGACCCCTGTCACCCAAGAAGAGACAAATTCTGCTCTCGCGTGTTCTTCTGTGCGCCCAATCTGAGCCTGTATTCCTGCACTAAGGATGTCCCCGACCCAGTAATTCGCGAAACTCTCCATTGCTTTCTTATCCTTCTCCCGCGTGAGCTGCTCCTCGACTTCGGCCTGATACTCCACCTTCCACACTTCGAATTCTTCGCGAAGCTTTTCGCGCTCTCGGGTCAAGACGTCTTTCACCACCCCAGGTGCAGACTCGAACAACTTGACGGAGCTCTTCATTTGTGTTGCAATTTCCATCAGGTCACCCACGAAAGCCTTTGACACATTATGGGCGATACGCTTCCTCTCCTTCTCTTCGCGGAGTGCTTGCTTTGATAGCTCTTGCTCCGCCAAATTATCAGCCTTCACCTTACGGTTGAGCTGATCAATGCGTCTCTGCAAAAATATGTCTCTTGCAAGGACCTTGCTGTTCAGGTCCATTTTGCGGTACTTGAGTTTTTTCTGGGTATCTTCGAGCTTGTCATCCAGTTCTCCAACGTGTCGGCGGCGAATGTCCTCTCTCTGTCGTTGTGCAGACGAGAGGCGTTTGAGTCTGAGATCGATTGCATTTTGAAGCTGCGAACATGCCGTCTCTAGCGTGGCTACCATCTCTTGTGCGCTCTCGATCTCGGCCTCCATATTCTGTAGCTTTGTTGCTTCTGGCATCCCGAACTCTTCCCCGAGCTGAATATTGTGCAGTAGCGGAGGCAGAGAACCTTTTGTAGGAGTTGCTCGAATTTTCGAGGCGGACTTGACGCGAGAGGGCGAGGTTTTACGATCCCTCGACTGTTTTGCAAAGAGCCTCCCGTCTGTAGTGAGCTTGTGCTCTACTGTGTCTTTTGTGGCTGGTTCTTCTTCTTTTAGGTTGGTTGAAGAGGGGCCTTGGAGGTCTTGAATTTGATTCTCTCGAGATTTCACCTTTCGTGGTCCGCGACGCGCAGCTTCAAGCACCATCGCAGTCGTGGCATTTTCGATTCGCTTGTCCCAGTGCAGTGGTCCAGAGACACTGGTTTGAGAGACCATCATTTCGTGCCCTGCTCGCGGAATCGGGTTCCAGTCCATGAAGGGATTTCTTTTAAATGTAAAGGTTGCCTTCTCGAAGCCTCTGTACTTTACAAAATGCGACGTGAGAAGAGGGTGCTCGGACAAAAAGTCGGTGTCTTTGAGCATCCGCAACAGAATGTTCGATTCATTGTAAATGAACTCAGAAGTGACGCCGGCGAGAGTGCGCCACTTTTGAACTGCTTCAACCACCTGAAGAGACATCTTTCCTAGTTCATACAGCATTTCAATCACCTCCAATTTATCCGCTGGGTATGTCTCCAGTTTACTTTTGATTACAGCCAAGAGCTCTTCGCGCTTGAGAATGTTTCTGATGACTGCCAACTCGACATCTTTGTTTCGATCATCGAGGTGTTGAAAACTGATACTCGCAAGCTTCTTGGTCCCTGGCGAAGGTAGCGCCTTCACTTCACCGCGGCTTGAAAGGCAGGCTACTGTCCTCTCGCTTTGAACTTTAAAGTAATCCGGAATGCCCTTCTCCCACGCTACATTCGTGTTGACCCATTCCGGTCGCTGGACATGCTTGATGTGCTCCAAGGTCCGCTTGCGGGAGCCCTTGCCCCGCGCGCTTGTGATCCGCATCGAACGCCCTCCAGTTCAAGTAACTTTGCTCACGCAGACTCCTTCAACCACTTCCTTTCGCGCTGGCTGAAACTTTGCACCCTTCCAAGCCACACACAGCCAGTTGCATCTGTGATGCGCCACCCAAAACAAAAGTATTTGCTCAGATTTCTCAGACCGTCACTGCCACAAGCAGCGAGAGCACATTCACAAAGAGCAAGACCCAAAGTGCCACCCACCAGTTTCCAAGTCGCAAGCCTCACAGTCAGACTGTGTTCATGACTTGTTAGGCCTTCGTCCTCTTTGGTCCCTCTTCGATAATCTCTTCTCGACTCTCTTTGGCGGGCGGGGCACACGGAGCAAACGCAGCTCTTTACAACTACTCTCTTCCTTTCCTCCGGCGCGGCACCCTTGAGGCGGCTTGTCCCATTTGCTTTCGCGAGCTACGCTATTGACTGTGAGTGCATGTGTGTACAGTGCACCAAGTCTCTCTTTATCAATCAATCAATCTATCTATCTATCTATCTATCTTTCTCCCTGAGCGCCTCATGAAGTTTTGATTCTCTCCTTACACATCGATCGCGCCATCCAAGAGAAACAGCAAGCGAACTTGTTTCACATGCGAGCCATTGGCGAAATAAGGAAACCGATCGAAGCTATTGGGTTGGAGATCCAAAGTCCGAATAATCATTCCACTCCACTCCTCACATTCACTGCTCGCGCTTTTTCTTTTTCTTTTTCTTTGCCTTTTGTTTTGGTAGAAGAGCTTATAAGATTCGTATCCTCCGGTACGAAATCTAGATTTAGATGTCTTTGCGGTTCTCGCACGATTAGCAATTTCGGGTAGTGACTGTAATGCGGCTAGCATAGAGGCGTTTTTTTTTTTTCCGAGTAAAAATGAAAAGGTTTCTTCTGGGCCGAGTTCAAAAGTTATGATCATGACATCAAAATCAGAATTCAGAGGTCAATCTTTGCCAAAAATGTTTGGTAGTGAATAACAGCGAGTTGTTCTTATCAATTTGCGCCACCAGAGCTAGAGCCAGCAACAGCGACAGCTAATACACTCCTGACAAAAGCAGAGCAAAATGCAAAGAGCAAAGAGCGTTGCTTGCCTCGTTGACGGCCTCTCTTCCTGTTTAATTGCCTATTCTCCGGTCTGTCTGTCTTGTTCCTGTGTTTCCTGTGTTTCTGTGTTCCTGTCTCCGTTTTGAGAATCGTTCTGACGATAGACTCCGCGCCGTCCTGGTAGCGTAGGCGATTGCTGGATGAGCTAATGCGCCATCGAGCGAATTGGAGATGGCTCTCCGCTCCCAGATGCAAAAAGTGTTCACTGCGTGTTGATCTGTTCACCGTTCGATCCAAAGAGAGCTTGCGTCCGAAAGTCTACGCAGCTTCGCTGCAAGCTTTGCGGGACGATCACCATGATGGCATCATGGTGGCATCATGATTCTGACGCCTTTTTCGGTTTCTAAATTAAATAAAAGATCAAGCCACGAAATGATCGCGGCTCCCACGACTGCACTGCGCGCCATCAAGTGATCTCGCATGGCGGGTGGCGCCATTGCGCACACTTTGATGACCACGTTCGACCGGCCTATCTCATCGTATCCGAGCCTACATCACCACCTCGCACGATCTGCCACACCCTTTCTCCCTCGCGCTTGCGCTTACGAGGGTGACGGAGAGCGACGCAGTATATCACGTACCACGGTACTGATGCCCGTCCTGCATTTCGCACAAGTTGCATTTGTTCATCTAGCCTCCATGGATCTATCCCATGCTCGAAAGGCGAGGGTCGAAAGTGAACATCTGTCCGCAGCAGTTGAGGCGGCCGGCACGAGCCCAACCAGTCGCTCTCCGAGTCTTGAAGTATGCTTGAGATCATGGAGCGGGTCAACTTGAAGAATGATCTTTTCTTCCCTTCGAGACGCACTGTAACTTCTTTTGCAAGCAAGTTTGTGCAAAATTTAACAATCCATTGCGATCCAATGTAATCCAATGTATCCAGCATCCACTGAGATGTTCCGGTACTCGAGTAGCTAGTCCAGACGTAGAGCGTGACAAAAAGCCAATCCAAATTCAACATAACACACCTTTCAAGACGCGTTTGTGAGGATAGAAAGTATAGAAAGTATAGAAAGTATAGAAAGTATAGAAAGTATAGAAAGCGCGAAGATTCATTTGGGCGAGCGTTGCAGCGATACATGTGAACCCGGAAGGGACAAGCAGAGCCGGAAAGGGTTGAATTGGATAGGAAGAAAAGAGCCCCGTGCTAGATTGAGGGCTCCGGGCAAGTCGAAAAAGAGAGAGATGGCGTCGACTTTGAGCTCCATGGTGGTGCTTGCGCTTGAGGACAAGCAGGAGGCGGATGCTTTTGTGGCGAGACCGAGCGAGGGGACCGGCCCGGGCATCTTGCTCCTGCACGCGTGGTGGGGGCTCAAGCCGTTTTTCAAGGAGACCTGCGTACGGCTGGCAGAAGCCGGATTTGTTGTTGTTGCGCCCGACCTTTACAATCGATTTGTCGCAAATACGATCGAAGACGCTGAGGCCTATTTGGGCAAGAGGGACAAGAAGAGATGCGATGCGGCCGTCAAGAAGGGAGTGGAGTATCTTCAAAAGCTGGTCGGTGGGGCCAAGATTGGCGTCATTGGCTTTTCGTTGGGCGCAATGTACGGCATGGATGTTGCCGCAGAGTACGGGGAACAGATCGGTGCACTTGTCATGTTTTACGGCAATGGCGAGTCTGTTGCCGACAAAGTGAAAGCTAAAGTTCTAGGGCACTTTGGCGAAGATGACGAATTTGAATCCCTCGATTACGTTGAAAAGGTATTTTCGGAACTACGCGCCGCGGGGTTAGATGCGACTGAACATGTATATCCAAAAGGAAAACACTGGTTTGTCGAAACTGATCGCCCTGAATATGATGAGGAAATTGCTTCGTTAGCGTGGAGTCGTACAATAGAATTTTTCAAGAATGCCCTATAGTTTTGCAGGATAATGCCGCATTTATTGTGCTGACCGTTGGCCACGAGTGAGCCACAAATCGCACATTGCACAAGACCGAATTTTCCTTTTCGCACAAAGTTACATAAATTAAAAAGTTTTAAAATTAATCCTATCATGCATGACGTGATTGCCGTCCAATCCTGTCGGCTTTGGAGAACGAGCAACAGTAAATAACAAAGCTGTTGGAGACCCACTTTTTCTTCCTCTAAAGGCTTAGAACACAGCGGCAACAGCATTTTCCTTTTCCGTCTTCATCAAGTGTTTCTCAATATCTGCAATCAGCTCCCGCACAGTCTGCTCTCTGGCAAGTCTGCTACTCTGCCCAGCCCACATCGCTATGTGGTTCGCGACATCAGGGTTGTCCTCATTTAGCAAATGAGTCTTTAGGGGATTCAAAAGCATTTGCTGCAGCGGGTAGGGGGCTACGTTTGGCTGTTGCTGCAAGACGCGGTGGCGATTCTCATTTTGCGCCTTGGATTCGCCGTCGTACTGTGCAACAAACTCATTGTGAAAGCCTCTCGCGCACCGGCCAGTGAAGACATCTGTAACCACAGTGTCGGTCTCCTTGGAGTTGAGGATTCGGCGCTTATGTGCAGGATGGGCCTGTGATTCTTTGCAAGTGATGAACGCGGTTCCCATCGCTGCGGCCTGTGCACCAAGGCAAAGCGCAGCAGACACACCACGGCCATCCATAATTCCTCCTGCAGCAATCACCGGAACTGTGACGGTGTCCACGACTTGCGGCACGAGACTTAACGTGCCGACTAGGGAGCTCGTATTGAGGAACGAGCCGCGATGGCCTCCAGCCTCAGCGCCTTGTGCCACAATGGCGTCCACTCCAGCCAACTCGAGCACCACAGCCTCTTCAACTGATGTCGCTGTGCCAATCACGAAGGTCCCGCTCCTTTGAAAATCTTTCACGATGTCGCTTGGCAGGCTTCCAAAGCAATACGACAACACCGGAACCTTCGCGTCCATTACCACCCGCAGCTGGTCTTCCAGCCTTAATTGAGGGTTAAAATCACTCGGCATCTGCAGGCCAAACTTCTCATAGAAAGGAGCAACTCGTTCTTTAGCTGCCGCAAGTCTCTCTGCGCCAGCCTGAAACGGCAGCCTCTCGTCGAAGACGAACAAATTCACGCCAAATAGCGACGCGCCGAGATCTCGAATCTCCTGGATGTCCTGCGTGAGTTGCGGCCCACTACGAAACGCGCCACCGTGCATTCCCAGAACGCCGCACTTGGATGCCGCAGCCACCAGCTGAGGGGTGGACACTCCCGCCATCGGCGCAAGCATTACCGGCAGCCTCAGCCTTCCCAGAGGGCCTTGCAACTCCAACCTCGAGAGAGCCCGACGCCAAGCCATTATCTCTTCTTATTCTCCTTCCGTCTCTCGGCCTTCCGCTGCCCAGACCCGGACGTGATTGACTTTCTCTGTCGTTCCCACTTCTCCGGCGCAGGTCACCACCAACTCTGACAAACGCTTTCGAGCAACGCCCACCCTTCGCGAGTCTGGTCGCGAGAGGAGGCCGTTCGGCAATGGACAAACACACCCGCTCACTAACTCGCTTGCTGCCTCGCCTGCACCCCCGCGAGAGATTACGTAATGATCGAGCGAGTGCCGTCAAAGAGAAGAACGCGAGTGGAAGGAGGCAGCGACGCTGAGCAGATGACGCAGATGATGAAGATGATGCAGATGACGCAGGAGGAGCGGACTTCAGTATTGGTGGATTGATTGTTTCATTTGTTTCATTGATTGATTGATTGATGTTCGCAAACATAGCAAACAGACTTGTGTAACTCAGACGATGCTGGTGGAAACAGTGGAAACAGTGGAAACAGTGGAAACTGTGTGCCTAGGTCCGGCGTAACACATTGCTCACCTTTCCTATAGCCACAACTGTCACTATTACAGTCCAAGTCGCCCGCTTTTACAGAATGAGGCACAATACTAGCCGTCGAAGGATTCTGCGATTGACAGCGAATGCTCATTGGAACCAAGGCGGCGCTCGGCTGGAATGCGTGCCGAATTAAAGCAATATTTCGCGGTTGACAAACAAAAAGAAGATGGCTCCCCAAGTATCGATGATTGGAAGGAGGTTCGCATGTGAAAAGCTGGGATCCATTTGATTTCTTCAGAAACGTGAACGAAAAAGATCGTTCCTCAACAATGTGAGAGATTGGGGGCAAAGGCTAAAGTGAGAGCCTTGGTAGAGAGAGAGTTTGAGCGGTCAATGTGCAATATCTTTACGTAACTAAGTAACAACAAGAAGGTTTTGCGCTGAGACGATCAGGAACCAGAATTGTTTTCTTTTTTGCCTGGCCTTTCCAAAGCATCTCAACGTTTGGCAGCGCGAAGCTGCCGAATCTCGCGCAACATCGCTTCGGCTTCTTTCTTCTCCGGTCCAGTATAGTCTTGAAGAAGCTCGCAATACTTTTCTGCCAAAACAAGATCCACGGCGTCCTTGAGGTAGTAACCGGCGAGGAACCGCAGCGCCTCCACAACATCCTGGCCGCCCATGGCATCCTCCTCTTGCCTTCGAGCAAGATGTTTCTTGTAATAGTACGCCGCTTGCTCTCGGTCGCGCAGTTTTTCTGAATATAAACTTGCCAGACGCTGAGCCGCGATTCCTTCCCGGTCATTGTGACATTCAGCTCGCTTGTAGCACTTGATTGCCTCTTGAATGCGATGTAGCTTCTCGTAGCACCCTGCCAGTGCGCACCACATTCGAGCGTCATAAGGACGCAAAGTAGTGGCTTTACGGTAATAGTGCAAGGCGAAAAAGTACATCAGCAGACACTCATAGACTTGGCCGAGCCCGTACCACGCCCTGTAGTCTCTCGGGTTGATGTCCACGGCGCTCCGATACGCTTCTATCGCCGCCTCTGTGTTTTTCAGCTCGACAAACTCGTGACCCATAAGCGTCCAAGCGGACAGGAACCTTCTATTTAGACGAAGCGCACGTTTAAAGTAAATGATGGCTTGCTCATGCTGTGCTTTGAGACTGTAGTAGTTGCCCACTATGCAACAGGTCTCTGGCCGATACTTGTTGCTGCGAACAGCAGTGTGGGCAAGATAGCTGAGCGCTGACTTGCACTCCTTGACATACAATATGTTTGAGTAAGTGTCCATGTTTTGTAATCGATGCGGATCTCGCGCCGTCAGAACCTCAAAGAATTCCTGAGCTTCGTCAAAGTTTCGCAGGTGATACTGCGCCAGCGCCTGCTGAGCGAGCACGTAGGACGAGCTTGGAAACATCGCGCTTAAATCTTGCAAAATCTCTGTGGCCTCCGTATTCTGCTGCAACTCGAGCGCCAGGTGAGCACGGAAAAAGCCCACCATCCAATGTTCTGGGAGGATGAGCTGATCAATGTCCTCCTTCTCTGTGCAAAGCGTTGCCAAGTCTAGCCACGCGGACCAGTTGAACGGCGCAGCACAGACAGCCTCGCACAATACCTTACGGGCCTGCGCCTTGGCCTGCATCTCTTTAAGGACTACTCCGTACACGTACAACACGTACCCATCCAAGCTTCCAGTCGAGTGCAACGCGGAAAGCTCATTGCGCAAAAGCCTGAGGTTTGCGTTTGTAATCTGACACTGCTCAAGCGGGTCCGAGACTTCGCACATCTCCTCTTCCTTCCTCTTTTCCCCTACCAAGTACAGGGAGTACGCCCAAAGAAAAACCTCTTTAAGATTGCCGCTCTTGGGCAATGTTCCGTCAGGGCTTAGCAAATGGGCGCACCTTTCGAACTCGTCCAGGTCGTAGTAAGACTTGGCGATGAGCAGATTGTCCGTGTCCCCGGGCTCCGAGTCGGGAAAGCTCTCAATTTTCTGTGAAGCCCTCGTACTGTTCTTCCGGCGGCTGTCATCCTGCGTTTCCTGCCGCACCAAAAATGAACTGCCAATCCCCGCCAGCAGTTCTCCAGCCCACCCAGCAGATTTCTTGAGGCCTCGGCTCGAAAGGGCGCGAATCGCCTCCCTCAAAGCCGATCTTACCTGGTGCGGAGCCCATACAGTAGCGCCGTCCCTCGCCGGGTTGTTAGCGCCGGCGTCGATGTCCATTTTTCAGAGACCCAGCCCGCAATATTCCGCCAAATTCTCCACCTCCAAACCGCCGCCCTACTTTCTGATCCTCTCGCTAAGTCTGCGACTTCTTCGCTCGCTTGCTTCGTTCCGCTTCCCTCCTCGTCCACCGCCTGCAATGTGGCCGAACAAGCCAATTCAACCAATCCACCAAAACAGAACCACCCACTAACCGCGCTTTCACGGACGACCTTCACTCCGGCGACTATCCACAAAACCTCCTCTCCAGGCGGTGGCTTGTGCGGTGTCCGACTGACTGCACAATACGAATTTTGCACAAGTCGCGGAATGCGGAGTGCGGAATGCGAAATGCGCGGCGGAGACGGCCAAAACCCTTTTGTGTCCTTCACTTGCTCCGTCTCCTTTGCTTTGTTTTGCTTTGTTTTGCTTTGCCTTGTGCTGCTCTTTTAATGTTCATAAGAATGAAGTGAATGAATGAATGAATGAATGAATGTATGAAAAAATCAATCTTGAAAGCAACGAAACACAACCGTGGGATAGCGAACTGTTCACTGCTGTTCACTACTGTTCCATGATCTCCTAACGCACCAGCTATATGCAGGGATAGGAGCGCAGTAAAAGTGGTTCGCTGTAGTGAGGGAGACTGAGAGTGAAAAAGTGCTAACTCAATAAACTCAATCGAGAAAGCCTCAGGCTGGTGGAGTGGGCGAAGGAAACACGGCGGTGAAATGGTGATTCGTCTGGACAAAATGACAAATATTGATTCATGATTCACGCGGATATTCATGATACGAGATAGATGGATAGATAGATAGATAGATAGATAGATGTACTGTACTAACGAGGGATATGTCATGACTTGCAGAAGATATTAGTTGGCCTGTCAGAGTCGAAAGAGCTCTGCGGAAGCTAAGCCTTCTTCTTGCGGCTCTTCTTTGGCGGCTGGTATTCAGGGTAGTCGAGATCCTCCTGTTGCCGGATACGATCGAATGATGTAGCAGAGAAGAAGTGGTCAGAGGACGCACGAAATGTACACTTGTCATACTATGATCAACACTTACCTTGAGTCCGAGAACCTCCAAAGCTCTCTTCTTGTCCATACCATGCTTCTTTTTCAAGAAGGACAAAAGCTCCCAAACGTTTTCAGTCCATCGATTTGCCGAATCCTTGCAGATCTGCACCTGGTTCATGAGATCAATTGCTTTGTTGGGATCATTCTCCTTGAGCTGTGCGAGCGAGCGCTCGTGACCGGCCTTCTTCTCCTGCAAAGAGCGGAGTTCGGTGAGAAGCTTTTCCCTCGCTTCCGACGGTTGTCTGTCGGCTTCCAGCCTGGCTTTGCGCTCCCTGGCTTTCTCAATTTCAAGCTTGACTGACTTGAGCTCCTCGTCCAGTTGCGCGGCTTTGGTTTGCAACACTCCAAGCTCCTTGCCAGGGAACGACCAGAACCAGTTTGTGCTGCCGATCTTATCCATGTCCACCAACGCGTCGGACACCATCTCCTCCAATATAGGCTTGATTGTCATTTGCGACACGCCAGCCTTCGCGCCCAGCTTCTCAATCTGCTTGAGCGTGAAAGGCTCTTTGCTCTCATGGAAGATAGCTCTCAGCCTCTCCTTCTTCTCATCCGCGGACAACCCTTTCTTGCCCATCCTCGCTCTCCAAGCTCAGCAAAACCGAGACACGGAATTCGAACGTTCACGCTTTGCAAAAGCGCAACTCTTTTGCAATCTTCTCCCTTCCTTTCCACGGCCTTTTGTCTTTCTCTCCCTAGCCTTATGGTCGACTTCCTGCGCTTGGCAATCTCTTTCACGCGTCCTCGACAGTCGTTCCTCTTCTAACGCTCCTTTTGCTCTTACACTTTCCACTTTGCACTTCGCACTTTCCACTTTGCACACACTTCGTCGCGTTCGAGGACTGCTGAAGGAGTAGTAATTAGAGCGACCCGATTTGAAAATTCTCCCTTCTCCTTCGGGCACGAGACTCTCAGAGTTCTCCGTAACAGCGGCGGTACCAATGCGGGGGTCAAGTGCGGAACCCAACGCAAATTTGAATATTTGAGAGCGTATTTTTCGAACTGCCGGCTGTAATCGCGTATTTTTTGGACAAAGGGTAAGGATTAATTAGTCGAATCGATAGTCGCGAGAGCAGTTCTTGGGAGAATGTACCTGCGGTTCTTCAGAAGGTTCAGAACAGAATTCAGGTTCTTTGGGTTCTTCTTCACGCTCGGTTCTTCGGAACTTGTTGTTGTTGTTGTTGATGATGATGATGTTGTTGTTGTTGTTGAAATGTTGTTGTTGTTGGTGTTGTTGTTGTTGAAATGTTGTTGTTGTTGTTGTTGTTGNTTGTTTTGCTTTGTTTTGCTTTGCCCTGTGCTGCTCTTGATGTTCATAAGAATGAAGTGAATGAATGAATGAATGAATGAATGTATGAAAAAATCAATCTTGAAAGCAACGAAACACAACCGTGGGATAGCGAACTGTTCACTGCTGTTCAATCTGTTCCATGATCTCCTAACGCACCAGCTATATGCAGGGATAGGAGCGCAGTAAAAGTGGTTCGCTGTAGTGAGTGAGACTGAGAGTGAAAAAGTGCTAACTCAATAAACTCAATCGAGAAAGCCTCAGGCTGGTGGAGTGGGCGAAGGAAACACGGCGGTGAAATGGTGATTCGTCTGGACAAAATGACAAATATTGATTCATGATTCACGCGGATATTCATGATACGAGATAGATGGATAGATAGATAGATAGATAGATAGATGTACTGTACTAACGAGGGATATGTCATGACTTGCAGAAGATATTAGTTGGCCTGTCAGAGTCGAAAGAGCTCTGCGGAAGCTAAGCCTTCTTCTTGCGGCTCTTCTTTGGCGGCTGGTATTCAGGGTAGTCGAGATCCTCCTGTTGCCGGATACGATCGAATGATGTAGCAGAGAAGAAGTGGTCAGAGGACGCACGAAATGTACACTTGTCATACTATGATCAACACTTACCTTGAGTCCGAGAACCTCCAAAGCTCTCTTCTTGTCCATACCATGCTTCTTTTTCAAGAAGGACAAAAGCTCCCAAACGTTTTCAGTCCATCGATTTGCCGAATCCTTGCAGATCTGCACCTGGTTCATGAGATCAATTGCTTTGTTGGGATCATTCTCCTTGAGCTGTGCGAGCGAGCGCTCGTGACCGGCCTTCTTCTCCTGCAAAGAGCGGAGTTCGGTGAGAAGCTTTTCCCTCGCTTCCGACGGTTGTCTGTCGGCTTCCAGCCTGGCTTTGCGCTCCCTGGCTTTCTCAATTTCAAGCTTGACTGACTTGAGCTCCTCGTCCAGTTGCGCGGCTTTGGTTTGCAACACTCCAAGCTCCTTGCCAGGGAACGACCAGAACCAGTTTGTGCTGCCGATCTTATCCATGTCCACCAACGCGTCGGACACCATCTCCTCCAATATAGGCTTGATTGTCATTTGCGACACGCCAGCCTTCGCGCCCAGCTTCTCAATCTGCTTGAGCGTGAAAGGCTCTTTGCTCTCATGGAAGATAGCTCTCAGCCTCTCCTTCTTCTCATCCGCGGACAACCCTTTCTTGCCCATCCTCGCTCTCCAAGCTCAGCAAAACCAAGACACGGAATTCGAACGTTCACGCTTTGCAAAAGCGCAACTCTTTTGCAATCTTCTCCCTTCCTTTCCACGGCCTTTTGTCTTTCTCTCCCTAGCCTTATGGTCGACTTCCTGCGCTTGGCAATCTCTTTCACGCGTCCTCGACAGTCGTCCCTCTTCTTACGCTCCTTTTGCTTTTACACTTTCCACTTTGCACTTCGCACTTTCCACTTTGCACTTCGTCGCGTTCGAGGACTGCTGAAGGAGTAGTATTTAGAGCGACCCGATTTGAAAATTCTCCCTTCTCCTTCGGGCACGAGACTCTCAGAGTTCTCCGTAACAGCGGCGGTACCAATGCGGGGGTCAAGTGCGGAACCCAACGCAAATTTGCATATTTGAGAGCGTATTTTTCGAACTGCCGGCTGTATTCGCGTATTTTTTGGACAAAGGGTAAGGATTAATTAGTCGAATCGATAGTCGCGAGAGCAGTTCTTAGGAGAATGTACCTGCGGTTCTTCAGAAGGTTCAGAACAGAATTCAGGTTCTTTGGGTTCTTCTTCACGCTCGGTTCTTCGGAACTTGTTGTTGATGATGATGATGATGTTGTTGTTGTCGTTGTTGTTGTTGTTGTTGTTGTTGAAATGTTGTTGTTGTTGTTGTTGTTGTTGAAATGTTGTTGTTGTTGTTGTTGTTGTTGTTGTTGTTGTTGTTGTTGTTATTGTTGTTGTTGTTGTTGTTGTTGTTGAAATGTTGGTTGTTGTTGTTGTTGCTTTTAATGATGCCACTGATCTTCATTTCACCTCAGCAAAGCGCGTACGGGAGCGAACAGACAAGGTGCAGAACGTGGCGGACATGCGATATGGGAGATGCGAGTCTAAATGCAAAATGGTAAAATGAGGATGGAGGTGGGAAGTGAGAAGTGGGAAGTGGAAAATGAAAAGACAGGTTTTAGTTCTTTAGTACACGTCGTCAGGTTGCGGCGCAGGGTCTGCGCTGCACCATTTGCTCGCCCGTGAGGTGCCGAGGCGCGTCGCTCCAGCAGCGAGCATTGCCTGTGCCTCCTCCACGGACTTGAGGCCGCCGCTGGCCTTGACTTGAACGTATGGCAGGTTGTTGGCGTCGATAGGAACCATGGCGAACGCCTCCTGCACGCTGCGCTTCATGAGGGTGACATCGTCGACGGTAGCGCCGCCCTTGGCGAAACCGGTGGACGTTTTGACGAATTCGGCGCCGGCGAGCGCGGAGATCTTGGACACGGCCACCTTCTCGGCGTCGGTAAGCAAGCAGGTCTCGATGATGACCTTGCAAATGGCGCCATGCTGCTTACAAACGGCGACCACAGAGGCGATGTCGCGCACCACAAAGTCCCAGTCTTGCGACTTGACGCGGCCCACGTTGATGACCATGTCAATCTCCTGCGCTCCGTCCTCGATTGCCTGCATAGCCTCGAATGCCTTGACGCTGCTCGCATTCGCGCCCAGAGGAAAGCCGACCACGGCGCAAACTTTGATGCTATCCTGAACGCCGAGCTGGGTCAAAGCCTGCTTGCACAGTTTCACGTTGGCTCCGTTTACGCAGACCGCCTGAAAACCGAATTTAGCGGCCTCAAGGCACAGGCGTGCAATTTCTTCATTCGTGGCGTCCTGCGAGAGCAGAGTGTGGTCTACGAAAGGAGCCACCACGGTCCTAGCTGTGAGCTTTGCGACCATGCTGCCAATCTTGGAGACTGAGGCGCCTGCGACGGCGGCAGCTTCCTTCCGCGCGTCAAGAGGCTCGCAGCGGGTCTGGCTGGCAATCGTTGCGGCGCCGCCAACTGCGACTCCGCCCGCGAGGCGGGCAAACCTCGCCAGCTTTGCTGCTCTGTGCATGATGGTGGTAAGATGTGCTCTGCTTGCTCAGCGAATCGAGTCTGCTTGCGTGTTGTCGAAGGAAGATTCTACGAGTACAGCGGATTGCAGCTGCGACTGGAGGGGGGTCTGCAGTGACATGCCATGACTCAGCGTTGCATGATGTAACCTTCAAGAGCTTCGTTACATCTCACTACTCACTGTCAGTACACTCGCTAGGTCACATTACAGAACCTACATACAAGGTGTACTAGTTGGCCTACTGGATGCAGGGTGCATGTGTGGTTGCTGGATGTGCTATCAGAACAGAATTCACTGTCAGGTGTGGTATGCAAACGTAGCTTGGCATAAGCTGACCGGAACGTTTCGGGGGAAAATGAGAAAATTGCTCTGCACGTGTCCGCGATTGACAGGGAAATGCGACGTGAAAGCGTTGTGATTTGCAGGGTGTAAGGTGAATGTATGTCTCGAAATTACTTGGCAAAACGAATTCATCTTATAGTGGCTTCGCTAGGCTAGCTAGCATAACTTACAAATAAAAACCAGCTCAGAAAAAAAGGGCGAAGCGGAGTGAAGGCAAAGTATGATGATTCTGGCTCACCACATGGATTTAAAAACATTCTCCAGGATTGGTTCAAGCGCGTCCAACTTGGAATTGAGGGCTTTGTTTTCTTTCTTCGCTTCCGCGATCTCCGCATGGAGCTTTTCAAGGAGTGACTTCGGGCTAGAGTCGGTTTGATCATTTTGAAGCAAGAGAGATTCTGACGTCTTTGAAGATTTCGCACGAGGTGATTGTTGCTTTGCTTTCTTGGTCGGCTTGCTGACATCTAGCTCTTCTGGGATCGTCGATGTTGGTTTCAGTCTTTCTTTAGTGGTCAGAGAAGTCCGTTCCCGTTGGGCTTTGGGAAGCGGGAGAGGGGTTTCTCCATCGCTATTGTCATCAAATTGCGCCACTTCTCTTGAGCGCTTTGCAGAATCTCTTTGCGTCGCCGAAGCAACCCGCGCCGAGCGCACGACTTCGGTTGAAGTGTCCCGTGAAGTTGCGTTTCCGTTTTCTGCGTCTTTGTTAGGCTCGATGTCAGACAACTGCAAGGACTTCCACGGAAACGTGCTTGTTGAACCGAGAGGGGTGTGGAGCTCGGGCCACAAAACGATGAGGTTGTAAATTGCTGAAGCAGACACCTGATTGAAAAATTTCGCGGCCACATGAAATGGATCAATTTCCGGATTAAATGTCATGGCATTGGTCCAAACCAGTTCCACCTTTACGCAGAACTTCTTGACGAGCTTCACCGGGCTAGAAACTGCTATTTCTGAGTCTGGCGATTGGATCCACCTCTTAACTGTGCCAAGGTCACTCGGCTGCTTGATTTTTTCGTAATACAGGGGAACACTTCTTTCCACTGGCGCGCCAAACCAATCGTCCGTGTCTTCGTCTTTGAATTTGAGTTGTGAGACAATCCCGACAAGCACAGCTCGAACCGTATGCATGTCAAAAAAGACCTGCGTGCGGGCTTGTTCGGCAGCGTCAAGCGGATCTGAAGCAATGCAAAGTGTGTGCGAAGCAATTTCGCTGGCTAGTAGCGCATTATGCATATACATTCGCTTCAAGACGTTGGGAACGCCGTTCAAAACGCGTCCAGAGAGCCCACACTCAGCCAGCGTCACCTCATAGGCATCAATCCCGGTTTCGTAAATTCGCAGACACTGCTCGGCATTCTTGCTTCCATATCGTTTCAGGTTGAGCGTGATTGAAAGAGCACTCAGATACTCTTTCAGCGTGGAGACACTACGTAGAGAGGATTTCTTATTTGCGCCAAGGCGAGCAAGAGTCGAATGCGAGAGAACTGCGCTTCGCGAAGATGACTTTTTCTTTGCCGGACCAGAACCCCTCAACCCTTCTCTTCGACGCAAGGAGAACCTGACGAGCTTATGGTTGACCGCGTGTGGCGCGCCGTTCCGGACACAATTCTCGCACATGTCAAAGTCGTCGCAAGTTGTGCACTCCCAGCGGAAGTCCTTAATCGGATACAGGCCACAGAGGTCACATTTGTAGTACATAAAGTATGGGCGCTTGGACAATACACTTGAGGACACCGTTGTCTCCGATATTGTGCCGTTGAGATATTCTGTGACAACATGGTTATTCGTTTCTGATTTCGCATTTGACTTTGACGTGTTCTCGCTTGACTTTTCCTGCTCCAACACCGCTGCAGGATCTTCACTAGGCGACTCCAACTGGTTGCGCATCCATGGAGCTCGACGAGATCGCGCCGAGGAGCGAGCACTCGCCTCTTCGTCCTGACCTTCCTTGTCATCATGTGGCTCCGAAAGCGATTGGAGCACTAGTCCTCTACCTGGCGAAGACCTGCCCGTGGCTTCGTTTTCATTATGTTCTGTCTCTTTTAGGGTCTCCACTCCTTGCTTGCTCTCGCTAGCCAGACTACATTTCTCACCCAAAATCTGGTCCTCTTTTTGAGACCCGCCCGCCCTGCAATCTGAGCTTTCCACTCCAGCGGTCCTTTCAGGAGAGCCCGAGTCCGAGGCTTTTTCCACACTCGTCTCGTCTCCGCCGTCTTCAACTTCGAGCACCAAATTCTTGGTCGTAGAATGAGTGGCGTTTCCACCTCCATAATGGTCTGCGTCTATTACTTGAAGAGCTTCGCCCGGCGACTGCGACATTGGCTTTCCGCAAACACAGTCCCGTCAAAAGTGCAAAATCACTTTCGAAGTCTTGCTGCACTTGTTTCAGGCGAAGTCGGCTAGCAATGCTGATACCTTGCTAAAAGCCTAGGTACTCGAGGACAGCTCCCCGTCATATGTCTCAAGTCGTTTCAGTCGCATACAGTGTATATTCCCGTGAGCTCTGGTTCGAGAGGAGGAGCGCGTTCGTTGATCACGAGCAATAACGAGCATCATTTGTTCTCTTGATCCAAACACTCCGATCCATTTTGGGCATTTTGGGCATTTTGGGTTTTGTGCGAGTCCGCGAGGACGGACGGCAATTTTGACGAACGACTGATAGCCCCGCACACACGGAGCAGTAGAAACGCGGTGAGTAAGCGTAGGCGCAGGCTTGCACGTGTTTGTGGGTATCCATCCTTGTGTGTGTGGATACTCGGTCTGTCAGCCACGGAGGATTGGGGCGTGAGATGGGCGGAAGGCTGTCGATAAAGAGTCATCTTGCGGAGGAAATGGCGGACTTTGGTCTGAAAGCTTCAACCACGCTGCTGGGGGCGAGCGCGGCGGCGCTAGTGACTTTTGGGGTGTACTCGTGGGTGACTATCCCTGGGGCTGGGCTGGTGAATGCTGTGCTCATGGTGCTCGGCGCGTTTCTTGGCGTGCTGGTTGCCTTCGCGTCGTATTGCTTACCCAAGGAGAGCAGGAGGTTTCTGTTTGTGTACATCGTTACGGTAAGTTGGATGGGAATGGGTCATCTTTTGGCATCGAAAATATGTTGTCTGTCGTGAGCTTCGCGGAATGGAATCTGACGGGACTTTGGAACAGCTGAGGTTTTTGACCCTGGTGACGTTGATCTTCGGCGTTCTGTTCGCCGCCTTCAGCTCGCACGTGGTGTCGTGGTCGCGAGTGGAATTGACCGACCAACCGCTTGCCACATCCATTGTTCAAAAAGCGGGAATCTTTCTTCTCGTGGTGGCTTTGCTGATCTTGGTGACATACTTCTTGGCTAAAAAGGTGAGACGCGACCTCTTCAGTGAATACCAGCCTGTAAAAACTGGAGAGCGTGAACCAATCTCGGTTGGACGGAAACTCGGCAACCCCACGGACCGGAGTACAGGCAAAGGCATTCAGTACGGTGCACTTGACGAAGTATACTCTTCTGGTCGATCGACGTACCGGTTTGGTGACTCGGTTTCAGATGCCATGGACGACTACGAAGGAAGCCAGAGACCTGCGCCGCGGGATACGCCGAATGAGTTTTCCGATAACTACTACCCCCTAGACAACAGCCTCTTTGACAGCTCGAATCGCAAGTCAAGGGCAAACTCAGAGGAAGATGAAGCTGCAATTAGAGCAAAATATGCGCAGATATACGAAAAGTATTCGCTGGCTTGAAAGACGCTCTGCGTTGGCCCACGCACCCACTTGTTTTCTGACATTTTTGCCAATCCCCCTCTGAATCTATCACTGCAACAACAATTTAACAATAAACTTCTCACTTCTCCATTCAAATTGTACAGCGTTTTCTTCTTCTTTACAACCTACATCCTCCCAGTTCCAGATTATGCAATTTGCAATCTTGCTCTTAAAAAAGGACTATGGCGAGGCAAATGGCTTCTTTGCACATGTGCGACTGTGGCCGCGCTGCTCGTGTCCAACAACGTACAGGCGATCTTTGGGTGCTCAAAAAGACGCGGAGCAGAAGAAGGCACTCACTCGCTCAGGCGTACTCGTACATCTTAACTTGCCCAAGCATCTTGTCTTCAGCTTCCCTGTATGGCCTCCAATAAGAGTAATAGCCATTTTTCTTCACGCGCAGGCATTTGATGAAGCCATTTTCGTCCCAGCGCGCAGGCTCACCATACGTTGCCTGGTATTCATAAATATCCTTCCAGCCAGCTGTCTGAAGTCTAAAATTTTCCTCCACAGCCTCGTCCCAAACTTTTGCCCTGCGAACCTTTATTGCTTTTCTCGAATCAAGGACCCCTTGCTTCTCTTCTGCGACCTTGCCTTCGCGCACCTTCTCTTCGTCAATGCTTCGCGCTTTCGCTCTAAGTGGCTCCTTCCGCGCACCTCCTGCCGGTCTATGGCTTAACCTCGCGCCTCGAGTTGCAATCCCCGTCGACGCCGACGGTCTTTCCCGCTGGACCGGCGCGCCGCGTACGGAGAAGCCGCTGATCTCCATCTCTCTGCTAACGTGTTCGCACAGAAAGACTGCGACAAAGAGCGCAGGCGAGCACCAAGTGTATTAAAGTAGAGCACGGAGAATGCAGGAGTAGAGCACCGAGAGTCTCGAAAGTCCCGTTACCTTGCGTGGCGTTCCCTGTGCTCCGCGACCGTGAGCATCTGCGGACTTGCGGTGTCTCCCAACGTACTATTACGCTGCTTGTGCTTGTGACTGACAGCTCTCGTGCTTTGTTCGCATTCCTGTCCCTGCTACTCGCGTCTTTCTGAGAGCAGCGCCGCCATCGAACGAATACATGTCTTTAGACTCTCCGTACTTGCAAATGAATAATGATGGACGCCGCACTCTAGCGCTCTCTAGACGGACCAATAAGAGTCATGGGCCGTGATCACGTTCCAAGCTCGATGTATCCGTTAGCACTTTTAGGACCGTGACCGGACGTGATCATTCGTCGAATGAGAGTCAGTTTTAACATACCATTGTTCTGCCTTGTGCCGGAGCCCGGTACTCACAGAGTCAGTATGCGTAAACCAGGAAAGAGTGCGTTCGCAGTCAGCTCAGATGGAACCTCGCAAGTTGCATTGGCTAGGAGTCTGGATTCGATGACAACCTCGTGCATATGCGTCGAAGTGATTCGCTTTGCATGTAGTCAGAGTCAATTGTGCCCTCTGCGTGATTGCTCTCCGAACTTGAAGAAAAAAGAAAGACATCCGGCTTGGAAAAGCTTGAGGTTAGAAGACTGCTGCTTGGGTGTTGTTGAGTCAAGGCTAGGCGGATGGGCATGACAGTGAGCACACCTCGAAGAATTAAAACTTGATCGACCTTCTCACGATTGGGAAACACTAAACGACGACTTTTGAGACGCGCAGATCGCGTGCACTGGCCACGCTCTATGTGCTGTGCATCAAAGGAAAAGCTTGCAGGCGAACCCCAAGCTCTGGAGTAGAGAGACTGACCATCAGTCCATCTGTCATGGTTCAGACACCGTAAACAGTAGAGAACACATTCCTGGAAAAGTCCATCATGGGCTTACTGGGGTGGTATGCACGATTTATGGCGCGGAGTTTGCATTGACTTGAGTGTGGAAAGTCCAATTGCCGTCACACATAAAAGCGCGAGGGCAAAGGAGCTTGCGAGTGAGAGCGAAGCTTCGAGCAAGGAAGGTCGCTGAATCCGAAACGCCGCAGAGTCCGAGGCATTGCAGAGCCTGAACGCGAAAACTTTGTTGTGCGAAAAGAATCTTATCTGCCATGGAGAGCGTGCACGAAGTATGTAAGGATTTTGAGGTGGAAGAGAAGGCGTCGTCTGCCTTTGGTGACCAAGTCTGGGTTTGGGCTGACTATGAGGAAAGTCGGTGCGCGAGGCTGGTTCCAGTGTTGTCGATCTCTAAGGACCACAAGCTCGTGAACGTTGCTCTCACCCAGCCTCGGCGGAGGGCAGACAAAAGTTTCCTGGATGGTGAGACAGGTTTCAAAGTAGAAGCTGTTCCGGCGAGTGAGGTGTTCATGTACGACGAGAGCCATATGGAAGACTTTGATGATGCTGCAGAGATAAACAACCTTCACGAACCAGCCTTGGTGGAGCTTTTGAGAAGGCGTTTCGAGGAGCAAAAGATTTACACCCGGAGCGGCAGAGTTCTGTTATCCGTCAACCCGTACAAGAATGTGCCTGGATTATACAAGCACGACCCAGCGTTGATTGAGCAAAGACCTGCGCATCTTTTTGCTGTCGCCGAAAATGCGTTCCAGTCCGCATGCTCTTCACTGAGCGAGGGACTTGGTGAAACGGAAGAGTCCAAGGAGGGCAGCACCAAATTTGTTTTGGATGAAGGAAAAGCCCAATCCATTCTCATCAACGGAGAGTCCGGAGCTGGCAAAACGGAGGCATCCAAGATCATCATGAAATACTTGGCTTGGCGGGGCAATCACAACAATGGCGCAATGGAGAACCACGTGCTGGGAAGCAACACAGTCCTTGAGGCATTTGGAAATGCGAGAACGGTCCACAATGACAATAGCTCTCGATTTGGAAAATTCGTCAAGCTTGAATACGCTGCTTCAGAGAAAACTTTGACTGGAGCGCGCACGATGCATTTCCTCCTAGAGAAAAGTAGGATCACTCTGCACGAGACCGGGGAGCGGAATTACCACATCTTCTACCAGCTTTGCGCTGGCCTCAAGAGCAATGCGCTCTTTGCACACCTCGAGCTGAAGGAAGCACCCTACTTCTCGTATCTGAATCCAGGCGCGCAGAACTCGGACTCCTCTGCAGACCTTGAAACCTTTGTCGACACTGTCTGTGCTCTTCAGGACCTCGGGTTTTCCCAGGGAGAAATAGAGTCCATGTGGGCAATTCTCGCTGGCGTACTCTACCTTGGCAACATCCAATTTTCGAGCATCGGCCAGGACGCAGCTGTAGATACGACTCACGAAAAATCAGCCCATGCGTTTAGAAAAGTATGCGAATTGCTTGGTGTGCAGGAGGACGAGCTGAGGAAAGTGCTGGTTTCGCGCACCATCGGAGGTCGAGCTTCTGTCGTGACCATTCCCCTAAGTCTTTTGGAGTCCGAGCAGTCCAGAGACGCTTTAGCCAAACAAATTTATGCGACCTTGTTTGACCGAATCGTGGAGAAGATCAATTCTGCCACCCAAGCAGCAAAGAAGTCGGAGGCTGCGACAACGTTCATTGGGATTTTGGACATCTTTGGTTTCGAGATTCTCAGCCACAATTCTTTCGAACAACTCTGCGTCAACTTTGCGAATGAAAAACTACAGCGGCTGTTTAACGAGCAAATTTTAGCCTTCGAGAAGCGCCGCTACGAAAGCGAGGGTATTTCTTGCGCATGGATGGATATAAAATCCAACCAAGCTATCCTGGACGCTCTGTCCCAATCTCGAACGAGCGTCTTTTCTTTACTGGAAGAGCAAGGGATGTTGGGATCGAGAGCTTCTGAGTCCAATTTTGTTGCCCAAGTAAATGCCGCAAACAGCGAAGTTGGTGTTATCGTCCCTGACAAATACGGGAGAACCAGCTTCACTGTGCGTCACTTTGCTGGTGCAGTCGAGTACGATGCTCAAGGCTTTCTCACGAAGAACAATGATGCGCTTCAGAGCGACTTGATGGACTTGCTGGAGTTCAAGGCGAAAAGCGAACATTTCCATCGAATGCAACTTTTTACTGGTGCAGCGAATGCTGCACCGGTTGCATTTGAAGACGCACAGACCTTTGCAAATCGATCTCGCGGTGGAAAGAAAATTGCAGCCATGCAAAGTGTAAGCGCTCGCCTCTGCTCCCAGATGGAGCAACTTGAACAGGTGCTTGTGCAGACGGACCTCCACTTCGTGCGATGCATTCGACCAAACGCGCACAAGGACCCAACGAGCTGGAATGCAAAATTAGTGCTGAACCAGCTGCGACACCTGGGGGTGATGGAAGCTGTTCGTATTCGGCAAGAAGGCTTTCCGGTGCAAAAGTCGTTCATAGAGCTTCTGGAAGCGTTCAAGTCTCTATTGAGCGAAGACGTTGCACGAGTGGTGCAACAGAGCAGTGCGCCATCGGCTCTCAAAGCGGGATGTGAAGAACTCCTGTCTGCTGTCCTCGGTGAGCAAAGCAAGGGCCAGATGTGGCAGTGTGGTGACAAGAACCAAGTTTTTCTCACGAAGGAAGCTCACAAATTGCTGTCGGCAGCACTTTACAAGTATAAGGAGGAAGAAAATGCCCTAAAGCTGGACCTCATCCGAAAGCAACTGGAGGAAGCGAAGCGCGAAGAGCAGAGGATGGCGCAGCTGCTTGAAGAAGACGCCCTGCGAAAGGCTCAAGAGGCTGCCGCTGCCGAAGAAATGGAGAGGAAGCGACGAGAGGAAAACGAGAAAACCCTACTTGAGGAGCAGCGCAAAAGGATACAGGAGCAAGAGGCTATGGGCAGGCTATTGGAGCTCAACCGTAGCGCAACTCGAATTCAGGCATGGTGGAGGTATCAAACAACTGCGGACCGCTTCCGCAGACTTCGGAGAGCGAGGGACCCGTGGAAGTCAGTACTTCTCGAGAACGAGGGGGTCGTACTGGCGTCTTTCGTCGTTCAAGTCTCAGAAAGAGACATCGTAAAGAGAATGGGAATCTCCCGCCTGTCAAGTAACCTCGAGAGTTTGCTGAAAACGAAGAAACGTCGTGGACTGGTGCTCACGACTGGGCCACATCCGCGTCTTCTCTGTGTGGAACCCAAGTCGATGGAGGTCTTGACTACGATGGACGCCGCCGAATTGTATGCTGCTCTCCTGGAGGGCGACAAAACCTTTACGATCAAAGGCAACAGCGAAGGCACAGAGGAGCCCACATTCATCGATTTGTTGGGTCGATCGGGACCTTGGGCACGAGCCATTGGCAAGTCGATTTGCACGATTGATTTGATGTCTTTTGGCAGAGCTTTGCGCCTGGACAGCACAGAACCGATCGTGATGCAAGGTTACGCGAAAAAGCGCGCGATTAAGTCTGCCAAGAATTGGCGACAAAGATGGTTCGTCTTACAGGGCGTGAACTTGATGTGGTATAAATCCCAACGCCAATCCTCGTACCAGGGCTGTGTAATGATCTCCAAAGAGACCATGATCAGCATCTCCTCATTGCGCGATCGCGATCACTGCTTCTCCATTCACTCCCCTGGTATCCCGGAAGGACTGCACGTGCAGTGCGCAGACGAAAGCCAGCTTCGACGTTGGATCGCAGCTCTGTCCGGCATCAAGGCCACTCTCTTCGACTTGATTTAATATTTGAGGCAATCACTTCTTTCTCGCGAATCGAAATCACAGTCAGCTTCCAACTCTCGTATGGGTCCCCAAGAACAAATAATCCTTCTGACATCCATCTTCACAAATTATCCCCCCTCCCCTTCCTCATTCGCTTGGCTCAACATGAAAACGGCTGTCATTTCGTTCTTCCTTAAAATCCTCAACCAACACTTTCAAAAATCAACTTCTCTTTTCTCTTCTTAACCCTTCTCGACATTCTCGACTCTCTGATAAATCTTATCTTCCATCTGATAAATCTTATCTTCCACCTAAAACTTCAAGCTACTCAGCTACCACCATCTACCGCCATACACTAGGCCTTCTCGCGCACACTGCCAACAATTGAATGAGCTACGTACTTCACTAAGTGTTTGTTAGAGTTGGCGAAAGGCCAAGTTCATTCATTTTTGGGACACGCGAAGGCCAGCTCCGATAGTACTAGCAGTGACTACGCCACTCGCTAGGCGCGGCACTTGCTGAGTTGGCGGGCGGGCGTCTTGTGAGTGTGTGAGAGAGAGAGACATTTAGAGACAGAGAGGGACAGACAGAAAGTGGCCGCGGAGCGTTTCATTCGGCACATTTCAATTCACCGAGGCGTACGCGAGGACTCAAAGTCAGTGGAGTGTATTGAGCACAGCTAGCACTGGCCAGAACGTGTGCTTGCCACGCTCGGCAGACCCCAAACGTCGCGGGCACTTGGCAGACTGGGACGGCTCTACAGTGGTGGGGTCGTCTGCTTAGCAACGCACTCGCTCGCTCTCAAGCTCGCAAGTGGTCAGGTTGTGGAACAGGGACACATATGCACCTCTCGGGAGCTGCGATTGTAGCGATCCTGTGGCCGCTTTGTGCATTGGCTGGAAATGTACAAGCTGAGGACGTCATGAATCCAGTGACGGTGACGTTGGGGCAGAAGGACATTGAGTCTTTCGGCAAGTTTAAGAGCAAAATGCTCCTTGCACTGCGGCAAAGCGCCGGTGCTGCACACATCGAGTAAGGAGGAGCCCTTTTTTTTTAAGTTTTGCCCTGATCTTCAAAATGATAATGAAGTTTTATTTACTGCAATTTCGGCCCACAAATCTATAAAATGTCGAGAGAGGAGGCATGGGGCGATTAGCTTCATGCTGAACGGGGGCAGATCATGTCCAAATGCCGCGACCCTCAGCTGAAAAGGCAAGAAGACTGCTTTAGCAGCAAGAGCAAGGTGTGGAAGTCTATAGTTCAATGCACGGGTGATGCGAAGCAGAAACAAGTTCTCCTTCTTCCAAGATCAAGACCAAGGCAAGACGAAAACGTGACACTTTGGCAAAAGTGTTAAGGTATCGGTATATATGTAATATTCATTCATTCATTCATTTTCACGAACAAAAACTAATGAGATAAAAACTCTGCAAAGAGAAACAAAAGGAACAGGAACAAATTGTCAGGGCGACTAGGCGAACTACTGGAGGTAGTTCATTGGGACAACTCCACGACGTCCATTTACCTCGACCTCGCCCCAACCACTTGGGTCCTTCTTGAGAACGCGGACGGTATCTCCACGGCGGAGGGAAACTTCGTTGGCCTCCTGCGCGTTGTAATCGTACATGGCGGTCATATTGCTACCGCTTCCAGCTGCACCTCCGAACCCGAGCGCAGAAGACATGCGGCGGAAGGCGCCTCCCTGATCGTTGTGCGGAGCCTGTGGAGCAATGGTGCCAGTGTTGCTGGAGGTGCGAGAGCGACGCGTGTAGACCACGGCACCAAGTGCGATAACACCGACTGCTGCACCAGCGATTCCAATTGCCGTGCCATTGCTTGATGCGTTGGCGCTATTTGGGTCGTAGGTCTCTGGGTCCTCGCCTGCAGGGATGGTGGAACCGTCTGGGAGAACGGTTGGCTTAGTTCCCTTTGGAATGACCTTGATGGCACCCTTCTGGCCACGGTTGGAGAAGTTGTTGTTGCGAGTGCTCATGTATTTGTAGTCGCCCTCAGCACCCACGGACATGATTCCAGCATCAAAGTATGGGGTCTTGACACCCGAAAGCTTCATGCAGTTCAAGTGGGTCTCCTCACGCTCAGCACGGTTGTTGAATTTGTCTTGAAGAGCCTCAAAGTCCAAGCAACTGGAAGTATCGGAGATATCCTGCTCCAGGAAGGCGAGCTTCTGGTAGGTGGCAGTGTCTGCTCCCTTGAACAGGTTGAAGTTGCCGGCGGTCATGATCGGCTGGTTGTTGCCAGCGTTGTCCATCTGCACAATGTTGCTGCGATCAGACTTGGTTTCCTTGTTGCGGTTGTTTGCTGCGTATGGACCACCCTCACCGTTGTTGCCGTTGCGGTTTGGGTTGTAGTCGGATCCGGTCCACTGCACGTGGATGCAGTCGTTCTGCTCGACGACAAGGTGATCAGGGGTAAAGTCGTACTCAACAGCTGGGTAGGTCTGCACGATGTTTCCGCGCTTGCCACGAACGTTGAGGTTGTAGGTCTTCTCGCATTCTCCTGCGGTTCCCTGGAGACGGCGTCCAGCAGGCTTTGGCAAGATCTTGAAGGTGTACGAG
Organism: Parietichytrium sp. I65-24A; assembly: GCA_012862575.1. Lineage (NCBI taxonomy): Eukaryota > Bigyra > Thraustochytrida > Thraustochytriidae > Parietichytrium > Parietichytrium sp. I65-24A. The sequence continues at coordinate 45,969 of BLSF01000003.1, forward strand.
CGGTCCTGGAAGGTGCGAGCCACCTGGTCAGTGTTCATGGTGAAGCTGAGGGTTGCGCCGGTAGCCAT